>JAAXNX010002957.1:0-11902 GCA_036491905.1 Folsomia manolachei
ATCTTTAAGTGTACAAAGTTTTATCTTCCTACCTCAACGGCAACTACCTCAGGCCAAATACTTATTGAACGCCCCTCGTACTTAGCGATGATTGTACTTTCCAATCTTCTTTTCAAATCCGCTTCGTAGATGGCAGTTATCTTAGCAGTATGGGAACTTGCAGCGTCATGGTGAACAACCACTTTTGACAACTCACCAGGATAAAGTTTTGGCAGCTCCATTTCCAACAATGGTTTTATAACGTGCTGAATATAGTACTCTGCGTTTATTTTAACTTTTTCAGGTACCTAAATCAGGGGTAAAGTGCCACGCCTACTTAAAGCACCGACCGCCATAAATGATTTCCAAAAGTTCTCCTTGTCCACCATCCAACTTTCAGGAATGTCCTCTTCAATTTTTGTGTAACAAATTCTTCTTTTTTCGTCGCAATCAGCAAGTCCAAACATTGCTTCATCTAAACTGACAGCAAACTCCCACGCCTGCCAAATGGTTTTTATATAACTTATAACAATTCTTTCTCGGTTTTTGGTGTGGCGTGAGCACAGTTTATGCACTTTCGATTTTATGCGTTTCTTCTTGCCCAGTTGTCGAATGACGCGTCGAAATGTCGTCTCAGATACTTTGAATTTAGTTACCATGTCATTTTGAGACGCTGAATTTTTTCTGGAGGTCATAAAACCATTCATCTTGACTATGGCGTTCGTTACCACTTTTTGATGTTGACGCTTAGGCGGTTATTGAAGTTCTGCTGCTTTAGCTTCTCTTCTTTTTCCGATGTTATTGCATATATTAATGACAACTGTTTGAGATAAGACAATATTTTGACCTTTCAATTGCTTAACAATGGTTCCGGAGGTCAATCTTTGCTGGAAAAACGCCAAAACTATGCCCTCGACTTTGGGGTCTAATTTCTTCGGCATTTCTTTATTTAAAGGCAGCAATTTGAAAATTTACTCACACTTAGAAAATGTATTAGTGAATATGAGTAACAAAGCATAAGTTCGAGTTTTGACTGCGACACTGAGAAATCCTCTGGGGACACTGAGTTTTATAGGACGGCGGACTCTCTGTATTTTGAGCAAACACGTCACTTCGTTTGGCTAAAAGTATTTTATTTGCAAAAATTATTCAAGACCACTTCGTTCTTTTGCAGTACCAAAGAAAGGCTCCATCACACCAAGGTCAAAGGGATGTCGAATCTCAGCCAATTCCAGCCCGACAGCTTTGTACTCTGCAAACCCCATGGTGATTAACTACTATCAATTATTTGTTCAAATTCCAATCCGTATTTTACCATCAACTGCATCATTAAAAGTGAAATCCGGAACAGGCTTTTGTGAAAGGAATACAAATCTCGACTTCTTTCCCAACTTGAAGCTTTTATACATCCCAACGACCACCGCAGTTTTACGGCGCTCACAAGGAAAGTCTTCGGTGAGTCTTAGGAGACGGAGAAATTTGGGGCTCATTTTTAAACCGGCCAACGCAACTGAGGATGAATGTTAAGGAATTTGGAAGAGTTGCGTAGGAAGAATGAAATGTCCTTCTGCATAAAAAGGCGTCATCTACCATCAGTTCATATTTTCTTTGTTCTGATTATTTCTGATTTGTTTTGTTTTTAAGTACTTTCTGAATTCACAGATCTCTTGAGCGGCTGAGTTCAGATGCAAAATGTCCATGAATTGTTTTGTAATTTTTGTGAGACGGTTGTATTTTCCGTAAGCATTTCATTCTTTTACTTGTACGAAAGACCAGAGTAATTTTTTTGATTAGAATAATGCGTAGATTGCATTTTACATTTATTTATTACAACGAATTTATTGATTCCAATTTATTTCGTAGTCATCAATTTGATCCAATTCAGAATATTGTTTAAGTTTTCGATATCCTTTGCAGCGGGTCATTCATCATTCTTCGGTGCATACTGCGTACTGCGGAAGATCGCCTGTGGATATTTATTAATTTATTAATCCCCGCCTGACAGAAACCGTTTTCAAAATATTCATAATAAAATAATTTTGAAAAAGTTCTCACATGGCGAGTACTGCAACAAAAATTTGGTGTCATCACCGCCAACTACTCCCAGGACGAGGCATCTTCTCCCAAAACTTCGAAGCCGCCCGTCCCTCACCCGATCTCCGGCCATTAGCACTTTATCCTCCCATGGTTGGAGAATTCGATTCGTGGCCCAGTCCCAAGGTAGGGGCGTTGTTTCATGGAAAAGGTCGTTCGACCCCACCCAGAAAGCGGAATACGTCCCTAAAAACATAGTAATAACGAATGTAACGAACACAATTATATGCTTGGTTTACCCGCAAATTCGTAAAAGTTTGTAAAAAGATCCGCAGCATCGGCAGGATCCAAGTTTCGTATATCAATCAAAGTCATGTTGTGAGCGGTGCAAAACTCTTCTGCTTCGACTTTTGTTTTCTACGAATTACAAGAGTTTAAGAAAATTCGAAAATATAGCTTTACAAGTGTACATAGTTAAGAATAAATAAACGTTTTGAAAATGGAGGGTAAACAATAGGTGAATAATTAATAATGAATCCTTTTGGTTAAGTACCTGCACTCTGTTGGAAACAAGATGTAACGCCTGTCTCTTCAAGAAACCAATTTCGTCGGGATGCTCCTTCTTTTGTTGCAAGCATTCCAATTCAACCTCTGAGTACAAATTAGCATTTTAAGCTTTCAAATATTGATAAAAACTGATATGGTCAAAACTTGCCTTCCTTGCTGCCATGGTAACATTCTGTACTTGAAATTGGAAACTGGCAGATTATTCCACCTTTCTCGTAAAATTGGTCGTCCCGTCTGACATCCAACATGACAAGTTCATTTTTGGTGGAATCCTCATCCGTTTTCCAGCGAAGAATTAAGTGAGAAGGTTCATTCGTTTGGAACTGTAATTAAAAACAGTGCAATGTTCGTTTTCGTCATTGTTAAAAATACTGAATTTTATCAACGACTCACAGTTGAAGTTATGTAGAGTGGACTCAGTCCCCAAAAATTTTGGTACATCAATCTTTGATGGGCATTACTCGAGTACTTCCAATCCCCATTCTGAAGCTCATCCGAACCCGATATCCAATAAACAAGTTCCGTATTCGCGGACCCATCGAAGTGAGTACCTGCAAATTTTAGGACACAGTTTTTGACAAAAAATCTAGTAAAGGCCCATTGCTCTGTAACTTACGAAGGAAAGGTTGAATCGTTTCCAGATCAACTTTGGACTTGATCTCAGCTAACTCCAGCCCCCATTTTTCACATTCTGTAGAAAATAAAGCAATTTTATTATCAAAATCTTCAGCTTAATTCAATTTAAATATTTAAAATAAAATTGCAGTTACCAGATTTGGTGAATTCGAATGAATCATTTTCACGGTTGGTGTAGTCAAGATGCAGAAATTTCGAAGCTCGTCCCATTCGTTGGATATGAACATCTCCAACCTGTTCATTAATGTATTGTCGTTTACCACATTCCAAGGCACGGTACGGAATCTGAGTTGTGGGCAAGGGGGTCGTAGATGTGGTACTAACTTCAGTTGTGGTCATTTCTATTTTAGTACAAATTGTGGTGACGGCAGTGTACACAATTGTTGTCGGGATGGTGAGTGTTGTTGGCGTTTTAGTGGTTGTAGTTGGAGCAAGTGTTGTGGTGGTGGTTGTAGTTGGCTTGGTAATTGTGGTTGTGGGTTTCTCTGTCGTAGTAGTTGTCGTCGTAGTAGTAGGGCGAGTAGTTGTCGTGGTAGCTGGACGAGTTGTAGTTGTAGTCGTTGTCGTGGTTGGACGGGGGGTTGTGGTTGTTGTCCTGGTTGTTGTAGGGCGAGTAGTGGTGGTAGTTAATTTAGGAGTGGGTTTTTTTGTTGTTGTAGGTGAGGTTGTTGCTTTTGGACAGTTTCCAAATTCACATAAGCCGGATTTAATATTGAAATAATTCCCTTTGGGGCAAGGCAGGACATATTTCGTTAACTTTCCTTTAATTATGAGACACTTGTGATACTTCGTACATTCAGGATGCGGGAAATTTCCAATCTGGCTGCAACTAAATTGCGCTAATTGGCGACCTTTCGCTTTTTGACCGCAGGGCAGCTTAAAATTACCAGGAAATCGTTCCGGCCAGTCGCACTCTGGTTTTCCAATGTATTTATTTCGACCTTGTCGGCAGACGCTGGGGATTTTGGTTGGGTCTGCGTACGAGTTTTGTGAGCATGGGAACATTTCTAGGGCCCAGGCCCCGTTTTGGCAAAAACAACGGAATTGCCGGAAGCAATCCTCTTCTGGGTAGACTCTCCACTTTTGATCGGCGTACCGGTCACAGTTAATTGTGAAGTTTTTTTCAGGATAGGTATTCACTCCTCGTCCTAGCTTTTCCGAAATTGTTTTATTCAACACGCTTTGACCCTGAGTGTAGCTTGTTTGATTCCCAAAACGTACCGGGTCGTGGCAAATGACATACTGGGGTAGGTGGCCTAAATGTGTAAATAGGAATACGGTTATTTAACTGTTGCTCAATTTCTAGGGTTGTGGAGAACTAACATGATACAGGTTGCAAGTACCATTCCCCCTTATCATTTCCAAGGCTGGTAATTGCCAAGCAATTTCCAGTGTAACTATGCCACCCTAATCGAGTAATTGGTAGCTCCTCAACATTCTCGGAGTTCGGATTATCTAGCAAGTACTTCTCCTCCAGCCATTTCCATTTCAAATTGTTTACAGGATGGAACACATTATTTGCACCAACCCAAAAACCGCTTCGCACCGGTGTACCTGTCAAATAATAGTGAAATTTTAACTTTTCGCGCATTTTCAAATTTAAAACGCGCATGCAACACGGTTCATTCATTAATGTTTTGCAGCTCCTAATTTTGGACAAACTTTTCATTGAAATTAAACAAAATGAATTTAAAATGGATTTTCGGAAAAGTTAGACTATTTGACGTTGCAGAGTTCCCACAATATTTTTCCCTAATTAGTAATTGTTTATGAACCAACAAATCTGAGGTTGACTTGCCCGTGCGATTGAAAATAGTAGCCAAATCCAATACATCTCGGTGGAGCTCTAGAATTGTCATTTGATTTTTTTCGCAAAGCTTCCTTCCTTCCGCATTTGGTAGCTATTATATTTAATTTTTTTGAGGAGATTGAATTTTCAATCGATTATGTATTGCTATACCTGTCGGTTGCTAATGAAGAAAATTTCTGCGTCTGTAATTGGTGCCAAGGTTATTCTCTCACTTTGTCGAAAGTTCCGTTCTGAAAATAAAACATAATGTTGAAAGGGTACACTTATACTGCATCCAGATAACTGCGTTACCTTCTGTACTCCGGTTCAAGCAGTCGCTATTCGCTCGAAATTGGCAAATAAATGATTTTTGAAAATTGTTGTCTTTTGGCTCGGCGTCAACCATTACAAGTGACCGTGAACCAGTCAATTCATCATATTGTAACATTCCATGATTTGATTCGTCGGAGGGTGGCAACTTCAGATTGATTAGATTAATTACACAAATATTTATAATATTTAGATGGCATACTTTGGTGGGGATATGGAACGAAGTAAGACCCCAAAATCCGTTGAAGACTAAAGGCTCGTGATTCGCATTAGTCCATTTCCCATCAGCACTTGAAACGGCCGAATGCCAGAATTTGGTTGAGTTTAAATTAAAATCATCCTGCCGGCTTGCTGAAATTTAAATTCGCCGTTATTTTTTCATGTATTGTTTTCATAATACGTGCATTTTTCAATTGTAATAAAAATTTCATTTAATTAGTTTTGGTAAGCTGCAGGAATCATATTTACACCAGCATCTTTTTTAGTATTTCAGATTCATTCCAATTGCTGTATGGGGCGAATCGATTATTTATTATTTAGCCTTGATTTGGCCTTGGGTGACGCCTAAAAAGAGCAGTCCAAGCTGCATTGCATAATATAATGACCTTCGAATTGCAATGACTCGTATTCTGTTCCATTTATTTGCTTCATTGGAGTGTGAAATGCCGTGTTTTAAATATTAAAATCCTACTATCTGTTGAAAAGGCGAACATTGTACATCCCCACTAGTTTGGTACAGGATCATTACAATGCCAGAACTGAGTGAATCATTTCTAATGTTTTCCATGGTCAATGGAGAAAAATTAAACTGAGTAGTCCAAGGACGGCAATTTCAGCTATGAAACCGCCGAATGTTTGTTGCATCTGCTGTAATTTAATATTTTAACTCCAACTGTGAGTATAAATATTACCAAAAAAGCGTTCAAGGACGACGGTATCAGAGTGATCTTTGATTTCAGCGAGCTCCAGTCCCATTTTCCGGCACTCTAGAATAAACGATCTATGAGTATTTCAAATCCATGTGTTTTAGTACAAATTACCCTTTTCAGCATTAAAGAAAGACAATTCTGTGGATGCCTGGCGATCAATAAACACAAATTTTGAACTCTTGTCGACCTTCGTTGCTCGATAGTTTCCCGCGCGGCGCTTTGTTTGCTTATCTTCACAAGGAAAATCTGCAGCAGCTGCGAAGCAAATTATTGCGCAGAAATTTAAAAGTTTTTTCATCTTTACTGAAGTGCGAAGTATGTTCTCTTGACTCCAGTCGATGTTAACCACTGCCCAGATTTGGAATGAAAAGGAAATTTTCTTACATAATTTTCAGTGACGTAACAATTGTCCTTTATACAATCATCGAATGCTAACCTTGGTGTTATGAAACAGAAACACAACCCTTAATGAATACCAGCCTTGAAAACCTTATTGTTCCAAATGTATTACGTTCACACATTCCACAGTTATGCAACGAATTGAACACAAAAGTAGAAATTTTACTGTATTAAATTCAAGTTGAAATTTTTAAAAGTTGAGGGTGCTTAAAATATGATTCAAGCCAAGCCGATGTTATCCACGGTTTATCTTCTGTCTGTAAAGCTATTGTATCGGGCTCAAGCTTGGTTACTTGACGGTTCGTAGCTGATGATTCACAAAAACTATTCCTGGGCAACATTAATTGGGCATATAATGACTGAATGGACAATTATCTATGTCTATCAAGCCCAACGTATTCCACCCTAGAATCTGTCTGTCTTCAGGTAGATCTCTGTGGAGAAACCTTACTAGCCTGGCTGAATCTGGAGCACAACTTTAATTCTACGAATATTCAAACAACACAATTTGACCTGCAATGGCCTTGCTCACGGGCTGAAATATCTTTACAAAAATAAACGTCAAAGCGCACTGAGCCAAAATTAAGGATTAACCTTCCTGAAGTGGCAGTAACAAATTTCAAAGCCAGTTCTGGTCCAAAAAGGTGACGAAGATCTGCCCGGCTCCGATTTTCTTGGGAGATTGGGAATTGGGATCAAAAGTGTGCAAGGATTTGGTATTGAGGTTTTGAGGTTGGGAAAAATGAGCAATGAACTCTGAGCCATGGTTTCAAAGCAGTGTTTTTTATCACAAAAAGAAAGTTTCAAGTGATCATGGAAACATCCATGGGTAGTCATTGTGTCAAAATAAAGGGCCACGGAAGAGCAAGTGAGTGAACGGTGGGGGTCTGGGTTAGAAGATATTTCCTTGCCTCTCATTGCCACAGGCGATTGACCAAAGTACAGGAAAGGAGGTCAGCGGGCAGAAAGGCAGGATTCAATTTCCTCGACGATCTAAAAAATCAGCACTTTGTTTAAAACTTGAGTTTATTAATTCAAAATTGTTAACTGAAATTAGTGGAATTATTAAACTTTCAAGAAACTGACCTCTGGAATTTGAGTAGGTGATTTATCCACAATTACGGTCTCCATCTGAATGTGAGCGAAGTCAAACAATTAGCCTTCTGTCAGAAATAAAATAAAAAATAACTTTAATTGGATATTAAATAGAATATTATTAATTTTTGTTGCACCGTTGCAGCTTATCATGAGTTTTCAGCTAAAATTCTAAGGCATGGTTAAACTGTTTAAACATAATAGCCGCACTGATAACAACAAATTGATAATCCTCCTCTTTAAATCCACTTCCACACCACTATAAATTCATTTCTGACTTTCAAACTGTTCAAAGTGCAACAAATTATCGACCATGATCCCAATTTGGCTTTCCCTTTTGCTAATTGTAAAAATTTTTTCATATACAATTGGCATCCGTTTACTTTGTAATTGACCAATTACATGTTAACTCAACCTTTTGCAGGACTTCATTGTGAATCAAGCCAAATTTGGGTCTCTTTTGGACTCATATTGATTTGGCTTATTACAACTTGTGGCAATTGGCAGTAATAAAGTCCAGAATTTGAAAAAAGTTTATCGCACCGCAATTAAGTTACACTGACATGAAACTGTATTTTGTTACAAGGCAATTTCACATGGAAACAAATAACCACTCACAGAATATTGTTGTCGTTAATTCATACACAACCCACTCCTTTGTATGAGTCGCAAGATAAAAAATTAAATTAAAAAGCTGCAAAAATAATTAAAAACATTTAATAAAAATCTTGTCCAATAATTAATGATGTTGAGAAAGTTATCACAACAAGAAAGTTATCTAATCTGAACCAAACTTGAAAGAATTAACCTTATCGATACTCTTAACATTTCATCCCGAGTTCTTTTCATTCAAGAATTTCACCCATTTTTTTCATTCGTGGCGTCTGCATACTCCTGAAGAGAACGAACGGTCTCCCTCCCAATTTCTGCGGCCTACTCGAGTTCTTTTCATTCAAGAATTTCACCCATTTTTTTCATTCGTGGCGTCTGCATACTCCTGAAGAGAACGAACGGTCTCCCTCCCAATTTCTGCGGCCTCCTGGGGGTTTCTTTGCACCCAATTTCCTACAATTTCATTCAACTGCCCGGTTAGAACGGCCACGTCCTTGTCCAACACAGAATAATCCACTTCCGCCCAAGCTCCTGGTGCACAATTACTCGTCAGCCCCATGAAGTAGCCGTAACTGACTTTCCTTCCATAGTCTGCCAGCAGTTCTTCCAGACTGAACTCAACCCTTTCTCCCAAAGCTTGGACAACTCCCTGGAATCTGTTGTAGTAGAGGAGCATCAGCTCTTGAAAATATTGTTGCCGCACCGATGCATCCACCGAGGTCCAGAGATAGTAGGATATGTCGAGACAAGGTGAGGCGAGCCGAGCCACTTGGAAATCTAGGAGAATAACGTCGTCCACTTCTTGGTTGTCCTCTAATTCATGGAACATCATGTTATTATTCCAACAGTCCCCGTGAGTCAGGACGATAATATCCCCGGTTACATAAGGAATGGTGGCCATCACTTTCCCAAATGCGGTGCCAATAAATGAACCCAGAGATGCGACAGCGGACTCACTTCCGGGGGTGGGGTGGTCCTACGAACAAGCAACACGGTAAACATATAACTCGTAATTTTATGACAAATAAGCGACTTGTTTAATTTATTTTTCTATGCCAAACTCTTTCAATTCTGACCTGTAGTATTTTCATGGCCGTTCTCAAAGAGTTGTCGTACATTGGACTCATCATATTTTCAAACGCTTCTCCAGCAAAAGCCTCAATAAGTAGGTTGTCATATTTTGACTTGAAATTTTCCAATCCACCAGTTTTCAACATAGCGTACGAGACGCCGTGAAGCTGTGCTAATTTTGTCAGTGCGAGTCTGTCAAAAAATAGTTGGACAATAATTATTTAATATTTATTACATCTATGATTTTCACATACTTGGCATGGCTCAGATTCTGTCGGTCTTTTTTCTTCAGTAGAATGCACCCCTTGGTCATCAAATTATCCAGCACTATCACCTCATCCGTGGCGTGGTAGCATTTTGGAAATATATCAATAAATTCTGAAGATCTGAAAAAAAAGGAAATAACTTTATTATTCTGGAATTGAAGTAGGCAGTCGTTGTTAACTTTTAAAAAACTTTAAATAAATTAAATTAAAACATGATATTTTCCTTACCCAACCTTTTCCTCGCAAAACTTTTCCGCATCCTTAACGAAACAATTGAAAAAGGTCGCCTCCTTTTTAAAAATGCTCATTTCCTTAGCAAAATCCGCATAACCCTCATTCTTTGTCTCCTTCTTGACAAAAAAGATTCAGTTGTGCTTTGTCATTTGTGAATTTTATGGTCACAACTTCCGAAGAACTTGCCGTCCCTGCGGCACCTGAAAATAAAATCATGCTAGTGAACTCTATATCTAAAAAACCAAGGATTTAAAATACCTCCAAGATTAGGATCTTTTATTTCCACACTGGAAACCTCGTCAGAAATCCCGTTACTTTGCAAAACATTCACAGAAAACTCTTTCTCTCCTGAGGTTTCCATGGTTATCAAAATAGTAAGAACTGCTCGCACTAACTAAATAAGATAGACAACATAACTGATGCAGCTGGCTAACAATAAAATAGCCTTGAACTTGAGTTTTTTACTTGTTAATATTTATTTGTGTCTCTAAAATGCAAAGTTGTACATAATACTGCCAACAACTGCTGCTCTGGCCTGGTCAAGTTAACGCAATCTGCTCCATGTGTTTGTAATTTAATGTTACGAACTCAACTCGGCAAGTGTCGATGTGAGTAGGAAAATATTGCTTAGTTTACTTATGAAGGTTACCAATAATTTCCACAGCTTTAAAACAAGTTGTTTGTGAATGCAAAATATTGGATGTGTTCCTGCAAAATGTGTGCAACTGCACTTAGTTACGCTTAACACCATACATCACTTGCACGGGACTATGATATCCGTGACAGATTGCCGGACTGGTGAAACCACAAATTACAACCCTCATTGAAATGATAACTCCGGGACCCTTTCAAATGAGTGGGCACAATGAAGGCGGATATTTTGAACTGATCAAAGCCTTCCTTAGAACGGTGAGAAGTGACCAATAATTTCCACAGCTTTAAAACAAGTTGTTTGTGAATGCAAAATATTGGATGTGTTCCTGCAAAATGTGTGCAACTGCACTTAGTTACGCTTAACACCATACATCACTTGCATTCGTATTACAAATAAAAAAACTTCTCTGCTTCCTGTTTGTACTTTGGTAAAGCACAACAAGTGTTTCATTTCAAGGACATTTCACTCTGTTTTTGAGAAAGGAACTTCCATAAATAACGGGCTAATACGAGTATAAATCATGAAGTATTAATCTGTCAAGTCAAGAAGATGAGTAAGCAGGATGTGCGAGCAACTCGTGGTTCTTGACTTATTGTGACTGAAGCATGAGTCATTATTTCCGCTGTTATCAATAGTTAACTATTTATGCACAGTCATTGTGTAAATTTGACGAACTGCTAAATTTTGTAGTGATTTGTGAGAAATAAACAAATTGAACAGAAACTAATCATGTTTAAAAATTTACGGAATAAATTGAGCAAGACAAAACATGACGAAGTGCCAAATCCTGAAAGATTCACAAAATTACAGCCAACACAAGAAGAATTGAGTACATTAGACTTTTTAATTCCTGACCATCCCGTAACTTTACTTCTTATCGGAGCAGGATCAAGGTATAAAATTGTGGCCAACTTAAAATTCCAATTTTCGTAATTAAATCGTGTTTCCCGTAATTAGTGGCACAGTTTACTCTGACTTTGCCAAATTCAATCCACACCTTTTAAAAATTGTGGGTGTATCCGACTTGTTAAAAATTGTGACATCTCGCAAAATGCGTGTGACCAAATTGCAAAGGTTGACTTTTATTTATTTCCTAGAATCTAGGAACTAGATTAAGCCATTCTAAAATACTACCATTTATTTAGGATCATGAAATTCCGAAGAAAAATATATTTGTGGGTGACTGGACCCAGGTGAAATTCTGTAATGTATTCAAAACTAAAAACCTCCAGTGCAGCATCATATAGCCCGAGCCAGAGTGTAGGTTGTTGTTGACGCGTTTAACAAAGTGTTCAAATCATTCACA
>JAAXNX010002958.1:0-11895 GCA_036491905.1 Folsomia manolachei
ATTACTCTGGGTATTGTATACTCGTATTATGACACTCATAATATTCCACAATTATTTCATAATCGTGGATTGAAGTTGAACACATGTGCCCTTGCCTTAAGAGGTATACAACATTTTTAAACTAAATACATACGATTTTGTGACATTTCACACACAAAACAGAGTTCCTATTTTCCACAAATTACATAAGAACATAATAAAGCTACCGAATCTGGACTTGATTATTTATTTATTTCCTGAAATCTAAATTCAAACCCAGCTATTAAAAATGAATTTGAGTAACGGGTTTGAAGATTAGTTTGAGAAGAGGTAGGAAAGCAAGGAAAGCCATAATTTTCATGGTTATTGCTTTATATTTTTGTAAGTAATAAAAAAAACTACCAACTCTACGACGAGGATAGACTGATCATTGTTTGAAAGAGGTTTGCGAAAAAATTAGTAAATGAAAGCGTCACCGGATATCAAAGGTTAATCGTTTTGTACAAAACTAATTAATTGCAAGAGCATTTTTTAATGGAAGTTTAAGCAAATTTTAAAACCTGACAGAAATTGTTGTTAACCAGACTATTTTAAATAACAAGATGACTCTGGTCTTCTAGCCTATATGTATCTGTAAAATGCTAGCTCATTGTATAATATGCATGGCTATAGTTACATCTATGAAAACAAGTTTTGTAATTAACTAGGCAGTGTGTACTCTTAAAATTAGTGTTCACTGCGTATTGAAAAGTCTTAATCATTGTTGAATGACAGTGGACAAATGAATGAGCAGTGAAATTGGTGGGATGAACATTATTTGTTTCTTTATTTGTGTAGCATATTTGTGTGAGTCTGACTCTGTGTAAACTATTATGTAAACTTCAAAGTAAAGTGGAGGAAATCCATGTGGAGGATTTTTTGCGGTTGCGTTGAGATTTCTTTAAATGCCTCTGACGAGGGTGGGCGTGGTGACGGCCATGATGTCTCAATGGATGATGATTTTCTGGGTTAAATAAAAGCTCATCCATTTCCGACTTTTTTGAACCCCTCACTACCACTGGGGAGGGTGGAACGGTTGATGGTGGTTCTGTGGTAGTCGAGCTGGGAATGGTGGTAGGTTTAGGGGTGGTTGTTGTAGTTGTAGAAGTCGTAGTTGGCTCCGTAGTCGTGGTGGTGGTGGTTGTTGTCGTCGTAGGCTCTGTGGTTGTGGTGGTCGTCGTGGATGACCTCCCTCCCCTTCGGTGAGAGAAATGGTCGGACCTGAGATGGGGATGAACTTGGCCAATCTTGCTGTTGTGCCGATTTACATTGAACTGGTTCTGTGGCACTCCAGGAGTGACGACGTGACCGTTCTTAATAAATCTGAAACAGTTTGGTCGATCCGTCCGCACATGATCGGAGCCAAGGAGGGGGCGTCCTTCTTCGTCGAATCCCATAAACCAGCGGCTATTGTTTGCGGACATGTAGCGCCAAGAGGAATGGCTTCCGGGCACTTCCACAAACTCACATTTTGACCCTCGTGCTTTTTTCTGCAAAAAAACAAAATTTGAAATTGAATTTAAGTCCATAGTATTTAATTGTTTCTAATTCTTCACATTTCGCCAAATTTGAAAACTTTTTAAATTCCACCTCAACCACATATTGAAACTGTTAGTACCTGGGTATGTATATTCACAGAAAATTACAAGGACCCAGAGATAACAACACAGTCTAATATAAAGAATTACAAAGTGCAATGCAATACTCCACTCCCAAGTTTATAGACCCTTTGCTTCATTTTATTGTATCTCAAAAGTTCAAGTTGATTTCATTTACAAAGTTCCGACAAACCTGCAAGTCTGAAGAATTAACGTATGCCATATAATACATCACGTCGCTAATTTCATTTGACCACCAGCCTTCATGAAGTATAGGAAAGAGGAACCAGGTTTGAAATTGAAATTGAACGGCGGACGAAAAACAATAGCCTATGTATGAAAATGTGCATACCATCCCACGCATTTCCGATGAATATCCTAAAAAAAATTATATGACCCTGTGATTTTGGAAACTTATGTGATTCTATAATTTGTGATGGTCCACATTTTGTCCAAAAATATACTCCAGTCACTTTTGTGCTAGGTGACGCCACAACAAATCAGAGGGACGAGATTTTGGAAACCCTGCTGTCGAAACTACAGTTAACCTGTTGTACTAAAAGTATATATTTCTTCTCATCGCATGCGTATTCATAACGTCGGCAAGTTGAAAAAGTCCAACAATATTTTAATTTCTGCACGACTCCACTTGAACAACCCCAACGAATTGTGCCGTCGTCGAGAAATAGAAGTCACGAACAATAACCTAAAATCGGATCGCATGTCACGCCACACATCTAACTGAACGCATCGCATGAGACAAAGATATTAACACAACACACAAGAACCGAATCCTCCTCCTTGTGTAGAACATCGTTCAAGTGGTAATGGTAGGGGTGGTATTCCTAATATTATGGTATGCAATGGGTTACTTTGGTCGGAGATGTAGTTCGTAAAACTTTGATGCTAACAATAATGTCGAACGAAGGAAAAGATGAGATGATTTGATGTCATGTTGAGATGTGCGTTGAGAAATATTAATTCGATACGCGCCGTCAAGTCAACAACTACCATTACATCGTTAAATCAATGATGTTTTGACAGACTATCAATTATAATTGATTCTGGGCGAAGAGTCGGGTCTTGTTGGCAGTAAAAAAAAGTAAAAAGTAAGAAAGATTAGCAGTCTGAGAAAGCATGAATTCTTGGGTGGATTCTTCATTGTTGTGCATTGTTGTTGGACACATTTTTTTCAAGTTAGCCATATCAGTGCTTTCCACGAAGATTGTCATAAATTCGCATTTTGTCAGTGCGTATTTGTGAAATGTTTGTTTGATGGTGACAATGAATAAGAATACTACATTTCTTAACTTAGTGAAGTCGATGATTCGGTTTTTTTTCAAAATTAACCTTGCGATCGCATACTCATATCTATCCTAAGTCTAAAAGTAGTCCTTTATGACAAAAACTGAAAACATGGAGCATCCCCAGTTAGTCTATTCCCAATAAAATTAAAAATTAAAAAAGATACCCTACCACATAGCTCGTCACGTTAGACTTGGTTTCATTACCTCACAGCCGGATTATTTACTTCATCCTATAATTCCTTGCTTATTTATTTATTAAAGAAATGCATGTCTTTATTTTCCTACCCCAAACAAGGGAAGTTTTCTCTTTGCAAGTGAAGGACGACAAAGGGCACGAACCACGAACACGGATGGATTATGCCGCAAAGAAAATGATGTTTGGAGCTGCTTGCCACATTTAATATAATTTTTCGAAATTTGAATTATTTTCCCATACATCACCTCCTCTGAAATGAGTTGCCTGCTGGTTTTTTTATCCCTCTTAAAAAAGAATCAATACCCAAACTTTTGACAGGAGTGTAGAGAACTTGAAGGAATGAAACAAGTCAAGGGATAGAAGGGATTATTAAAAGGTGTTGTGTTGTGAAATGCACCCACGGATTCTGTTCTATCTAGCCGTCAAATGAAACAATTTCCTAAGATCCTGCTAGGATCAGAAAAAGGAATCTGTAGGATTTTGAAAAATCTCACCTTCGGTTTTGAGACCAAACGCCCTCTACGATTGTAGCAGAGATATCTGCCAGAGATGAGTCCACGGATTCGGATCCTCAGCTCGTTATCCTTTGTCATCGTCGTCTCCAAAACCAGATCGCCTGGAAATATTAAAAAATTACTAATTAGATTGGTGGGCAAAATACAATTCATCTATTTCTTAACCTCATTGCATACTTTTCCAAAAATACATAATGCGGCTAAAGTACATTGTCAGAATTGAAATAGCACAAAAATATTTTATAGCATCTGAAGATTTAATGGAGATCACAGTTTCATTCTTTGCAGTTGTTTGCTTTTGGTACCTGGTGCTGGTGGGGACTACATGAATCACACAAAAACCAATGCAATCTGGCATTCACAACTTTTACATTCATAAAACCCATCAAGGACTTTTTTGTTGTGAGAGAGTGGTCATCCATTGTGGGAAGGACAGTTCATATAAAATTGTGTTTACTCAACAATTGTAAAACCAAAATATGGCAACATTACTACAATCCGAACAAGGTGAAGGAAGTGCAACCAAAAAGAAAATTGTACTCCTGGCTGACACAACTATGTTCATGATAACCTAACTGCAACAACTGACTCAGCGATCAAAAAGGAATTCGAAGCGGTTGGCGTTGGTTGTGTGGTTTTTTGGCTAGCTGGCCCTGATGGAGAGGTTGTAGGTGAGAATTTCCATCTCATCAATTTACACCGAGAAATTCTGTCATCGCATTCCTCTCATGCTGAGCACCAAATGGCTCAGGTGAAATATGTTCCGACCATTTTCCAGCAGTCCAGTCCATACTAGCAAGTAAATAAGTAACCCCTCTCATCCTACTGCTGGAGTTATCATCTCAAAATGTTCATTCAGAGTGATTTTACCTCGGGAAATAAATACGTTTCTGAATTTCAAGTTCAAAAGCACAGCACACGTACAACAATCCAGTTGGTTCTAGCCTCTGCTGCTGAAGCTGCCTTCTTTGTCTTTGGACCGGCACAGTTTTCATAAATCATGTGACTTGGCAATTCTTGGAAAAAGAAAAATACCAAATAAACCCTTTATTGGAAAGGTGTCTCTGTCTCGATCTGCACCGGTGGATGCAAGGGAAAGCTCTTCACATGCCCAGAGTACCTTACCATGTTGATTGTTTGGTTGGTAAACTAAACAATTACCCAAGAATTATTGAGGGTCGGTGAGATAGCAGGAGTAGAAGTTGGTGGGGGCATTATGCCTGACTGCATTTCATCAGATATGGTAATGGCTATACTCGTCCCTGTACATGAAATGAACTTTCCATCTGCCATCAATTATTTGGAAATATTTCTTGGAGACATCATCAGAAAATGATGCACCTGGAGTCTAAACCTTTTATATGTCTGTCATTCAAGAAAGTGTAAATAAAATGAAAGTATTCATAAAAACTGAAATATTTTAGCTGAATCCCTCAACTTGTATCTATTTCGGTATAAAATGAAGATCTTGAATTGAATGAAAGTGAGGGCTCATGTTAATTACACCATAATCTACTATTCCTTAAATATGCAATCAGTAAAATCCAGCTAGAGTAATGCAGGGTAAGCAAAACCATTCCAAGATTACAACACTCTGACAGGGTACCTCCTTTTCCGTCCGTCATTCTGTTGTCTACTTCTTAAATCCTTGGTAATCTAATCTTTTTCTGGTAATGGTAATAATCATCCATCTGCTCCTTCTCTCCAACTAATCAGATAAGAATCAACAAACAAGAAAAGTCGTTGAAGTGGAGAAAATCACTTTCCGTCTCTTCCTTGTGCCCTCCGTAAGAAATCAGATATTAACGACTAAAAAAAAGTCTTCCATTCAAGGTACTGGAGAGGATTAAAGGATACTAACGAATTTGAAACTTGTAATGAACAAAATTAGAAAATAATTAAAAAAATAATTCCCTTACTTTTAGTGTGGAGAAAGTAAGCCACTCAATCATTTTGCCCAACTCAAATTAATTGTCATAAGGTTGTCAATCTGTCGTGTCATTCGTTAAATTTTAGTATTCATTAAACAAGCATTACAATGTAATACGAGTCAATTTACATCGACTCCACGGCACAATTTAACTATAAAAAAGTTGGTAAATCTATCTGTCAGTGCATGTGTTTGTGTGGGATGTACTGTTTGCTTCACATTTTGCCGAGATAAGGCAAAGGATGAGATCATATTCTAAATTCGAATGGGCTCGGATCATTCACAAATGTGATGATTAGGAAGTTACTGTTCAATAATTTGTCTATAATAGTTTATTACTTGACACAAGCAACAAGTCTTGCATTTCTTTATGTACAAATTTCAATTAAGCCAGTTTTATGAATTGAACTTTGGAAACTTGCCAGTTTTTCTGCGCAGAATTTTTAATAGCAGAAATGATTAAAAAAGGTATATGGTAAATATGGCAAACGGTTATATGTTGTATGATTTATGTTGTGATTATAATAGCAGTAAAAACAAAACCGATTATGAAAAAAATTGTGACGAAAATATTGCTCTGCAGTGAATGCATCTGGCTTCTGAAATTTCAATTCCCAAATTATTGGACAACCCTTAAAAACAATGCGTAACAAATACAGGTGAAAAAGCACTGTCTACATAATGTTGATTTGATGGATTTTAAATTCCCATTTATACTGACCACAGTACAATAAACAACACAATTTCACTACACTGCATTACTCTCACTGCAATTTTCAAGTCAGCCTTCACCCGGTGACCGGCAAACAAGGCAGACTTACTGGCTAAGCTGTCTTATCAACATCAACATGATGAAGTCATCCTCATCAGTTCAACAACTCTCCACAAAATATCACAACAAATGTGACATCATCCGTCAAATGTAATCAAACGCATACAAATGTTAGTACCCATTGTCTGCTATTGTGGCTCTTCTGTGGCTTCTTTGAAATGATTTCCTCTTTAACATGGTTTTTTATTCGACTGTGCAAACTATTTGCCAATTATTTTCAAACGTTTGCATCAACGAACTGCTTGGATTGAGCAGCAAACTTTGACTAATTTTTTTGCAAATTAAATTGCGTCACATCAGGTTTATCCACGTTGTTTTCTTCGAAAAGAAAAAAGAAAGCGCAGTTAAATGGAATGGAGAATAGGAGGAATTGTTTGAATATTTTTAATTGTCTAAATTCTCAGAAAAAACTACGGCGCACGTACCACTTATTCTTACCAAGTATTTGGTGATGTCGTAATGTGCTAGTAACTATCTGTCTCTTTTATTTAATTGAAGGAGTTTAAACAGAAATAAGAAGACAAATAAAGGTGAGACAACTGCCCAAATAAGAAGTGGGGATTAAATTAAATTAAGCATTAACCCGTGACATCTCCTTTTAAACAGGATTAGCAAACAATAAGGATTATGTAAGTTGATTAAACACACCAACAACTGAATAAAACAACCACAAAATTAAGTACTAATTTCAAAGTTGGATTCCTATGAAACAACTGCGATAATTATGTTTGTTGTCTTAAGTGTGTTTCTGCACTAATGTTGCAAAGAAAAGGGTGCCAAAATTTCAACTTCCGATCTAAACTGATGAAAATTTACTCCTTATGGGAACGAACATGTGCATAATGCATTACTTTCTATTCCATTCAATTCCAGCATTCCAATTCCATCGATGCCGGCTTTTCTTGGCTGTGACAAGAAGCAGTTTACATGTGTTTTATAAATTATGTAAATTTATAATCCCTTTTCATTATCCTCATACAATGTTCCAAATCGGATATATCATTAATTAGTCCCTATCCACATCTATATTACAAATGTACCTTCCTGCACAATCAGGCTGGCAGTTAAATTTGAACAAAGTTCTCTCCACGGTTGAGAGTGAAAGAAAATGTTGACAGGGTGGAAAATTTTTGTTCATTTATTTCATGATCGTAATTATCTACCAATAAATAAAATTTGTCTCGTTCACTTCATACACCATACAATTAGGTGCAACTAACAACAAATTTGGTGAAAGTAATGAGATTGAGTTGGGGGAAGAATTCCAATTTCCCACAACATAAAACTATAGAAAAACTTACCTACTCTAAACAGAATAATATCCTGTGATGTCATGAAGACTTAGATATAATTCGCTATAATGCCCTGGACGGAAGTAAATAAGAAATGTTTTTTTGACGAACGACCACAATTGCGGCCCTTGGTTACATAATTTTAGTTTACCTCGTAAAATACGCGAGCTGGAGTTCACAGAACTCAAATGAATGCAATAGAAGATGATAATGATGGCTCGTGATATGCTACACACATAATTGAGCCATTAAATTGACTATTAAACTGCAGCAACATCCGTCATCCATGGGATGGTATCTGATTAACTTATTTTCTTACAATATCCATCCATTTTATTCTGCTAAACTGCATCATCCTTAATCGTAACACAGTATTACGAACTAAGTACGGCTATCCGCTGGATACTTGCTAGCTGATCAATTGCATTCCGGAGGAAAAAGATTAATGTGGCAATGAGTTGATTATACCCCTCAAATAGCGAGATAATTTCATAATTAACTGTAGTGGTGAGCAAGAAAGAAAGGAACTTGCTCAAATTTATTCGTTTCATTTTCAGACAAAAAAGGGTCAGATTAAAAAATATTGAGAAAACATCAATACCAGGACAAACCTGTTGTATTTGTAAAATAATTTTATGGACCACATTTTACATTAGTCATAAAGTCAACGCATTGATAGGAATGCGAACTTTACCTTAACTCAACAAAACTGCTTTTATAAAACACATTAAAATACAGGTAAGCAGGCAGCTGTAACTGAATGCAAAATTGAGTTGAGACAACAGCTAGAGTCAGCTAAATTGTTATTGTCATGTCACCTTTT
Organism: Folsomia manolachei; assembly: GCA_036491905.1. NCBI lineage: Eukaryota > Metazoa > Arthropoda > Collembola > Entomobryomorpha > Isotomidae > Folsomia > Folsomia manolachei. The sequence continues at coordinate 8,512 of JAAXNX010002958.1, forward strand.
CTCAGTTAACAAGTGATGTTGTCCATTTCACACTTATAACCCTCATTTTGTTGCACAATGTGAAAATGAAAATGGAATGACACTTGTAGTCAAATTAGTAAAAGTAGCGGTTTGGCTAATTGGTAATCTTAATAGCAAGGCATTAAGTAAAATTTACTCATGAGATAAAGTGACTAATGGTCTGTACCGGATTTGCATAAATATATAGTGATTTATTTTAACGCTATTTGCCTGCTGTGATTGAATTAATTGAATAAACAATTACATATTTGGTTGGAAATAATTCCACGAAAATTCATTTATTGACGCCAAATTATCTTTTCGACATGCAGCTCTATTTGCTCTTACTTTCGTGATGTGGATGCTGATATGAATAATAATTAATGGGTCGTATAATCATTTTCTAAATTGGAAGGAAGTAGTACAAAGTCGTCTCTAATTTATTTGTCGCTCATATTGACAGGAATGCGTCTCATCTTATGCAAAAGCATGCAATCCTTTACTTTTATGCGATTTAAAAGCAACTGATTGGATAATGTCATTTCTGTGTCCCTGTCCATTATCTAAAAATTTATCCAAATTTTCTTTGTTTTGGTAATTTGTCCCGTGGCCATTTCATGTTGGTAAATCGCATATATCGGTTTGTTTCGTAAGTCTTGTCGGTATACGGAAGCGTTGGCATTAGATTAGCTGGACCTCGACTTTCAATTGCCATCACAATGTCAATGAATTTTATTGTGATGTTATTTATTTGCTCCCAGCATCCAATTGCCAGATAAGAAGATTACCAGTAAACTTGCTGACGTTGCGTGATATTTTTACTTTTGTTTTTTTACAAACTTAGTCTTTTATGCTAGGTAGCGAATTACTTGAGAAATTACGACTTAAAGTTATGTTATCATTTGTGGCGGCATTTCGAGTAGATTTTCTAATACGACTACTAATTATGTAAAACAAATAAGGTATTTTTATACAATACAATATTGATCTGAGTCAGATTTGTTATACAACTTTGCAGAGCTGTCCATCACTCCATGAACTTATCTCTATCCTTTACTCGTGGACACTTGAAGAATTTCAAGTTCGTTGCTGACGTCTGTTGTGTCGGATAAGTTGGATTGGGTTCAAATACACAGAAATAAAACAAATGTCGAGCTACATGCATTCCAACACAAAGCGAAAGTTTTGAGGATAATTTTGCCGATATGTTTATTTCGTAATTTGACTTTTGTGAGGTAGCAACCATCAATCAGTAGTTGTTTAATGATCCAGAGATAACGAACAACACGTCGGGATGTTATGCCATTTATTTGATACGATACGTGGTTTTCCAGCGAACCAATTTGACAAAACTCAGTCTGACTAATAATTTAGTACCTCTCGGGATAGATGCGGAGTTTTATGGAATGTATATGTTTCGATGCAATTAAGAAAATTTCCAGCTAGCTTTATTTGATTTTCGATGACATTGCAAAACAAAAACTGTCCAATCCCACGTGCACTTATTTCAACCATTCTTATTCTAATTCCAACGCATGTCACAGTATTTTTCACAGAATTACATAACTTGACGAAAGATGAGTAGCCTGAGTAGATTTTGAATCAATTTTTCCCCAGCTCAAAAGTATGAGCAAACGTGTCGAAATTCTAATCAGGCCACTCGGATTTAAATCATTCTACGAAAAACTCAAGCATCAGTTTCATTTATTAAGGCTGACACAAATATACTGATTCAAGAGGGGAGTGTCATACAATTCTGAGAAATATAAGGCCAAATAAATCACAGATAATTAATGTCATTCAATTTTCATGCTATGTATCTGTGCAATGCACTATGCACTTATAATAACGAATATCTGTTATCTAAATTTGTGACTAATTTAAGCCAAAGGTAATGGATTGATTAAATTGCGTGTTATGTGTTATTTAGCTTGTCATTAAATAAATCAAAGCAACGTTTTAGCCATATTACACGAAGATTGGTATGGAATTTAACCAGCCGGGAAATTCGTTGAATTTCTCAAAGTTCATATTCATCATAAGCAGACAAATAGATGTATTTATTTATGAATTACAAAATGAATGATTAAAATACTAATAATAATTAACTGTCAAGTTCAGGGCAAAAACCCAGTTTGTGCACGTAGTATCTATGTTGGTATGTTATCTCATTTCAAGCTTACATATTACAGGAAATGTGATTCTCTGTATTTGATCCTTATCTGTACTCGATCCATTCATTAGTTCAGTTGTTTCGGTGCGGCTTCAAATTGCAAATTCATACAAGTCTTGAGATTGAATGGAATTCTAAGCGTTTGTAATTGTATTCAACTACGTTAAACAAGTGTGAATAAGGTTCTCCCAAAACCGTTATGTATTCGACTATACGTACCAGATTGAAATAATTAGAAATGTGGCTTCATGAATGATTGAAACGAATCCCTTTGTCAATGACTGTTTGTCTGTTTTAGCAACCCCATCGACGCTTGCGATACAAATGACCAAATGGGGGTTCGACATGCTTTGAATTAGTTCGCTTATCTCAATACAAATATATTTTAGTTTAATTCCATTTGGCATACTGTACAAAAAGTAATTCTGTAACATCATAAAATGTACAGAATGTGAGATTTAGCTGCAGGGTTCCTGGATAAGTGTAAAAATTTCTTACCTCTGACGTCTTTTTTAGTCGCAGTGGCTCTAACGTTGTTACTGTCTTGGATAAGAATTTCTTTTAAAGCAACACTGGTTGTAGAGACGATATGCCCGCTCGTTACTGTTGGTCGATTGGATCCGCATCGGAGAGGATTCGCTCAGAGAAGTCATGCCTTCCACGTTCATCGACTGTTACATTTAAAAATCATATTATTTTATTTCATTCTGTAACAAGGCAGCAATTATTTGCAGTTGGCCTTTGATATTGGCGAAACAACCCAATTATTCCGATGGAAATCATTTTAAATATTCACATCATAAATTATGCTGGCCGGAGGTGAGTGCGGATGCAAAATTATATCCAATTTTGTTGTTGAGGTAAGAATGATTTCAAGAAACTTGCGAAAACGTGAGGTGTCAAATGTAGCATGCGACTCTAAATAATGCAATTGACATGTTAGAATGAATGTGAATTGCAGTCATAAACATAGCCAATCTTTATAATTGTGGAGTTTTCTGGCTATAATTCAATATAACACCAAATTTTGATTTGAGATTGTTATCTAAAAGACAAATCTAACCAAATATAAAACTCTAAAAAACAATCCCGATCAAGGTTTATCCGTTTGTGATACCAAAGAAAAAGGTAGAAAATATGTCATTATTTTTTACTTCTATCCTGGACTAGGCTCTTCTTCTAAATTATTACCCAATGAAACCTGATCTTGT
>JAAXNX010002959.1:0-11894 GCA_036491905.1 Folsomia manolachei
ATAGATTCTACACAACTATTTTTAATCCACTGGTTCATATTTGAAGATGGAATGTAGAGTTTTAAAGAATTAACGAGCAGTTTCTTGGAAGAATACAAACCAACGACAAACAAACGACTGATGTTGTTTATAAATTTCCGTCTGTTCAGTTACTGGGGACAGTAATAGAAAGTAGAAGTAGAGTTTGCTTAAATAAAAATACGATCAAGAAATAAGTTATAAAACTAAATTTTTGTTTTGACTCAGGTACGATCTTGAAGACAGGCAGAAGCGTCAAGATTACGATGTGAGAATCAACCACAAACAAAACATTTAAAATGCATTTTATGCGTTTTTGATCCATAATATTTGTTCCTTTACAGTTGAAAGAATTGCAAGAGCGTAAGAAACAACAGTTGAGACAGAAAGCCTTGAAACTTGGCCTGAATCCTGAAGCCCTTACCGGAAAATACCCTGTACGTTTGATTTCCCTTATTTTTACCCAATGATAAATGAGTGAAGTCAGGAAATGTTTTGAATACTTAGCCAAAAATTCGTCTTGCCTCCAAATTCGAAAGACGAGTTGACACCCGTTCCTACGAGGAGAGGAAATCTCTTTTTGAAGGAGGATACGCCAAGATCAACAAGGAAGTCAATGACAAACTATGGCAAGAGAGGATGGAGGAGTATAATGGCAGACAGAAGGGTAATTTGTTAACATTTGACATATATCTTCCTGGAAAAGTAATTGCAATGGTTTTTACAACAATCTTAGTTCGTCTTGCCAAATGGTTTGGTGAACGACCCGGCAAGAAGAAGGACGATCCACCAACCCCAGAGGAGGAAGAGGCTCAGGCTGCTGTAAGGAACAAAATTAAGTTCTATATTATTCAAAGCATTAAGGTTTAACTTTTCTGCCATTAATCCTTATTCAGCGTGACATTCTTGAACCCCTTGCCTTGGACGAGCCATCCTTTTATGAAGAACAACCACTGGACTTGGAGGATGAGCCCGAAGATAAGACCGAAGCTGCTGATGTCGAAGAAGCCGAGGCAGAAGAGGAGGCAGAGGTGAGTTTGGGAGGATGTAATTTTTTAAAATTTCTTGAATTACAATGTGAACTGAATTTTCGTAGGAGGAAGAGGAAGAAGAAGAGGAGGAAGAGGAGGAGGAAGAAGAATAAATGCCATCACCACGCTACATTAAAAGAATTTAACTCATCCGAAATTTTGCATAAAATATCTTTCAACCTGTTCCTTCTAACACAGGAGTCCTACATATCCCATCATATTGGCTTTGGATTTTTTATGTTAAATAGCTGGGTGGTTTGAGAGTTATTGTTGTTGAAACATGTTTGATATATGGTGTATTTAAATTAAATCAAATTAATGCTGCTGCTGCTGGGGACTTCACTTGATTCAATTCTTCTTTACAATTAAAACCTTATTTTCATCTGTGTATATCATGTCAATGTTAATAAACTCAATGTGACAACATCCACAAAACACTCATAAACAGGAAAACTTGAAATTTCATTCAACATTTAATTATTAGTTGGGCCACAGCCAAACCAACTAATAATAAGTATTCTACAAAAGTAAACCACAGATCTGTTTGGGATTGAATTACAATGGAACAAAAACAAAACTCCTAGATCACAAACACCTTTTCAATACAATTAAAACCTTATTTTCATCTGTGTATATCATGTCAATGTTAATAAACTCAATGTGACGACATCCACAAAACACTCATAAACAGGAAAACTTGAAATTTCATTCAACATTTAATTATTAGTTGGGCCACAGCCAAACCAATAAGTATTCTACAAAAGTAAACCACAGATCTGTTTGATTGAATTACAATGGAACAAAAACAAAACTCCTAGATCACAAACACCTTTTCATAAAGTACAAAAAGAAAGAGAGTTCAGAGTGAAAGTTGTTCCCAGTCGAGTTTCTGAGGAAAGTTCGGAATTCATACGGATCTACTTTGAAGTGAATGACTTTCTTCTCAATTGAATTTGAATGCTGCATCTTCAAGTTTTCAACAAACCGAATTATTGCGGTACGGTTCCTCGTGTGTAGGAACTAAACTAATTAATAAGCTTCTAATTTAAGTGTGTGATCAGGGGGATGGCATAATGCCTTTGTACAGAGAAAACTGTAAGTTGACTCATACCGTTTGCATATCATCTACGCACGCACTTTCACTCGTAACTCGTAACAGAGACATTTCACCTGTGCGTATATAAGCAAGTGTCTTTCTCGTTGAGCTAATTAATAGTTTGGAGAAAGTCGGAGAGATTCATCTTCCTTGTCTTACAGTATTCTACAAACATAAAAGTTTTAGAGAAATCAACCTTTCCATTTCGAGAACAACAAGTATGTGGAGATTTTTGTCAGCATTGGTGATGAGCTGGATACATAACCGGGTGAGTTACACTGAATTGGTATTTTAAGAGTTGAAATTTACGAGATTAAACAGTAAACAGGTAAATTTGATGCTTTTAAATTCACATTTCAGAAAGTTTCGCAAGGCCCTGATAATGCTAAATTTGAAGACGAGAGCGAATTCCAAGGAGAAAGTTTTCAACGAGGGTGGAAAACTCAAGCATGGTTCAAGCTCGAAATGGGATACATGCGACTTTCCCCAACTTTTTCCAAAAAATGTCACACAAATTGACATGATTTTGTTTCTGGTTTTTATGCAATCATGCGTTCAAAATTGTATGATTATTACTTAATTATGGAAACATGTACATTTTGCAATGAACAAAAATTAAAATAATTTCATTTTCCAAAACTTATTTTTCAACTTCCATTTATTAAAATATTATTTCAAACGTCACTTCATTTCTGTTCACACCTTAACAATTACTATACTAAACTTTCTCTTTCTTTTCATAAAGTACTCTGGGCAAGTATTGATAAAAGTAGAGGAAGGAGACACAAAATATTAATTCGATCACTTCTCTTCTCATGAATCCAGATCATGTTCAACAATAAGGCTTATACTGAATACTTACATTTCCTCATTATTCACTAACAAAATTATATGTGATTACTCTGAAGTATTCTCACTGAATAAGTATTAAGATATTACAATAATAGAACACGACCTTCGCCTTAAAAATAATAGCCACAATAATTAGTCCGTCAAAGACACAATCTGTCGTGTGTATGTAACACGACCTACGCAAAATTCAGAATCAATTACACGTTCCAATAAATAAATTAAATTTGACAAGACATTCAAGCGATCGGGAAACTTTAGGTGCATAAAAATAATCAAAAATATTTGACTTGAATCAAGCAGCTTGAATGGGACGGAAGGTTTGAGGACTGATATTTAATTAATGAGGTTGGAGACAAAAGCTCCATATTTCAAAATTGATCTTTGGTTGATTCAATTACTATATTAACATGATTATCATGCAGAGCACATGCGGGGACATAAAACAAATTATTGAACAAATGCGTAAGAAGATTGAATTGACTTGAAGTAGTTGAAGGACATGACTGGCGAATCCTTTCTTATTCTATGAATTCCAAAATAATGGAGGACTTTAGTAATTTACAAACAATTCTATAATACAGTTCATCGTGATGAAATAACAGATTATGCGTTATATCTAGCTAGACAGCGGAAACAGTACAAAATGAAAATTCTCTCGATTTCGATATTGCGTTAAATTCCATCGTATAACAAATAGCACCATTGCGATAGTTTCTTTGTCTCTTTTGATTTCTTATTGAGTTTTCTCGTAATGTAGTTATTTTTGCTATACTTTTATGCCATAATATAATAACACAGCCAATGGCTTCAATGAATGTATATTGATCACTAGACCACTTCACCAAATCAATTTTGACAATGGCTTTGAAATTACGCTTAACACAAAGTACTTAATTTTAAATATTTCTATTTTTATTTATGACATAACAATAATACACTTCTACCAAGAAGTATTTCGGGCAAAAATAAAATAAACTCAAAAATCGACCTTTTCACTTGACTCAGGACTGGTAACAATTAATTATGATACAAGCAAACGAAGGCAAGTGTCGCTTTCTTCACCAGCTAATTCAATACAATGCGAAAAAATATTTCACAAAACAAAGTTGCATATATTTTTGCAAAAAAATGAAGTTTTAAACTAAAATTATTTCAGATGCCTACCAAACATTGAACAGTTTTGATTATTATTTTTAGCTAAATAATAATTTTCAGTCTTTGACAACCGCACAAACTATTCTAAATTTGAATTAAACCCATTTCACGTTTCCATTAAATACTTGATATCAGAAAATTACATAATTTTGTGCAGGAAAAAATTACATACCGATTGAATTCGCTAATTTATGCATGATATTTTTGAGAGGAAATGGAGATAGTTTACACATTAGTCTTTTAAAAGCACACCGTTTCATTTCATATCAATTTTCAGTACCAAAATTTTGAAGTAGTGTAAAATGGTTTGCAGTCCGTATATTCGCAAGTCATTCTTCGATTGTTTTTTTGTAGTAATTCAATTATCTAGATTCATCTCCAGTCTTTCACTAGAACACCCATTAATTAGATCACATTCATTGCTTTTATGTTATACATCAAGAAGGATGAGTAAATCTAATAGTTCGTTCAGCACATGATTTTCATTCCACTTGACACAAGGGTTTAAGGTAAGGTACAATTTTCGTTAAATTACACATTTCATTATAATAATACTCAATATTATATGAAGGAAACGAGTTACATACAATTATATAGATTCTCGATTCATATTTTGACAGTACAAAATGACGAAGTGCATTTTCCCAGATAATCCATGCCGAATATCTGTGTGCAGATAGTAAAATATTTGTGTACTTTACCGTATTAATTATAAATCTCTCATCATTAAACAAATATATATATCTCTAGTTATATAAAGTTTTGAAGTTATCATAAAATATTCTTAATTATTGGTTTCTTAAATTTATTCCATACATTTCGAATGTATACTAATGAACAAGAATTTGTTTCCGTAAACAAAAACCTTTGCAGAAGAATGACTTAATTGCAACATCTCGGAACTGGCTAATATGCCATTTCAAATGTAATATAAATCCGTCAAAAAATGGTCAATATGTCGGACATGAATACAACCCAAACTCAATGAACCCCCGTATTATTATGAGTTTGAGAATGATCATTAAATTGCATACCAGTTAATAACTATCGTGTGTTGTAATACCTAATAAATTGCAGTACAGAGGAGAAGGAATTCTCATAGATTAGATTCATTTTTAGATGTTATAAAAGTTAAATATTTCTATATGTATATTTCCATAATTAAGACACGGATACAGATACAATCAGTACATTTATGAGTCAATAATCAGTGCGGCAATAATAATCGCTTCCTAATTCAACCTACTAATGCGATACTTTGGATCCATGAAACATTGTGAAGTGAAGAGATTAAATTCCACGTGTATCACAGATTCTTCACACGTTTGCGCTTATATTTCTGAGTTGGACCATCGTTACCAGAAGTAGCTGACAAATTGTTGTCCGCACTTCCCATCCCGGATATACTAATTCCTACGTGATGATGATGATTAATCCTGAATTGATCATAGGGTGACTGGTTAAACCGTTCCGGAAGAAGGAGGGCATTTTCCTGTTGACGTACTCGAGAAGGCAGAGCTAAATCAACGGGTTGAACATCACCCCCACTTGATCTTGGAGGATAAAATAAAAATGGTGTGACAAGGTCATCGTTTCCTACGGGATTATCATTCGCATCTTTGCAGGCACTTTTTTTTGTTGTTGGTGTTGCTTGTTTCCGATTACCACCACCGGTTTGATCTATTCTTCGTTTCCGAGCTCGCGTCATTATGGGTTCATAATTAAATATTGGTAAATTTATAGAATTATTTCCAATTGGAGGGGTTGTTCGAGTAAGGACCAGAGTTTGTTGGGAGGAAGGTAGTTCAACCTCCACAGGTACAGTCTGAGTAGCGGCGACAGCGGATACAGCTGGGGATTGATGTCGATGGCGAATAGCCACCAGTGTTGGAGGAGTTGTCCGCAGTTTATGTTTGTTGTTTGCGGCGGATGAGTTTGAGTCAGTCAATTTGTTGGAAGGAAATGTAAAGGCTGAGACCGGGGTGAGGGGTGGGGGTCCTGGATGATGTTTGAGACGAGATGCCGGAAGATTTCCAATACCACGGGCGGAACTTGTAGAAATTGAGGAAACGCTACTTCCGGAGAAGGATGTGGAAGAGTGAAAATTAGAGCTGGAGCTATTACTATTTCGTTCTGGTAATGAGGAGAGGTACTCTTGAACACGGGCTTCGCCGAAATTGAAAAAGTTTGGACCAACTTCCTGATCGTTGGAACTTCTCTTTGAAAGGGAGGAGGATGCATTGGAACCGGAGCCTTTACTGACCCCACATGAACCACCTGAGAAAGATTGGAATAAATAAAAATTAGGATTTCCGAATTGATGGGAGAAAACATAAAATTGTTGATTGTTGAAATAATATATACCTGAAAGAGATGAGGCAGATGAGAAATTGCTTGATGAAGAAGATCGTCCATCAGTGGATTTTTTAATCTTCCGTCTTTGAGCTAGTCTTGCAGATGCGACATCCTGTAATTTTTAAAAATACAGCGTGTTAGGCACCTAAATTGGCTAATAGACTTTGTTTGTCATTCATACTTGTAAACGGAACCCTTCTTTTTGAGCCATGTGAAATGCATTGAACGTTTTTCCCACTGCGGTTTCTGCCCCACGCTGGCTTTTAATCAAAACGCTAGGAGTCGCCAACAAACCGCCCATGCCCCCTTCAAGCCACAAGTTATCAAGTAGGTCTTCCATTTTCAGTCGTTTTGTTGGTTCAACGGTGAGCATTCCTAGGTAAAAAATAAACGTGAAAAATTATTAAATTGCAAACGAATTTACAGAGAGAGCTGGAATAATTGGCAAAACTTCTCACCTTTGGTTACGTTTTTAGCCTGGGGAGAAACATGCTGCCATTCTGGACCATTAAAGTCAAATTGACCACCCTTAATTCGTGCCATAATAGCTGCAGCCGAATCCTCTCTACTCCTGGCTTGAAATGGAGCTCTTCCAGACAACATTGTATACTGCAAATAGATACAAAAATTAGCAAAATTGTCAGATACCATGTTTTTTGCATATCACGTAAAATTCATACCAGGATCACACCCAAAGACCACACATCACAACTAGCATCATAACCAGCATCATTTTGATTAACGGCTTGTCGCAATACTTCAGGAGCTGCATAATGGAGAGTGAAGCACGGCGTTTTCATCGTTTCCTTATCTGGCTTAAATCTTGCAAATCCAAAATCCACAATTTTGATTTCAGAATCTTCACTGGAGTCGACATAAAGCAGGTTCTACAATTTTGTAAACAAATTATGTAAATCAAGCGTGCCAGTTTCTCCATACTTTTCTTTGTATACAAAGACATTGTTATTAACCTCAGGCTTCAAATCTCGGTGAACAACTCCTTTGGAATGCATACAATGAACGGCATGAACTAATTTCCGCATTATTTGGCTGGCTTCATCCTCAGTGAATCGTTCCTTTTGGCGAATCCTGTCCAGAAGCTCACCACCCTTCAACAACTCCAAGACGATGTAAGTGTGAGCCTATGATTTAAAGTACACAATTAATTACGTGAAACAACACTATTGTTTGTGCATGCATTCAAGATTAACTTGGTCAACACAAAATTACCGATTTTATAATTCATTTTACCTCGTCATAATACACGTTGTGGAGATTCACAATGTTTTCATGACCTTGACACAACTTGAGCAGAGCAATTTCGTTGGTCGAATCCACTTTACGGCTCACAATTTTGACTGCGTACTCCTTTCCGGTGGTCTTTTCCACGCATCGTCTGCAAATTGAGAAGCTTCCGTCTCCCAAAATACCACTTTTCACATCAACCTCATACAAATCAAAAAATGGAGAGTTCTGAAATTTCACAAATTTTTTAAGGTAATGAAACCAAACCATAATAATGTTGTCAACAAATTCGGATAAATTTAGTCGACTTACAGCGATTGGAAAACTGGAATTCATTTCTTTCGAAGGCCTCAGAATCTCTTCTTTAATCGCATTGTTTTTATCACTGAACAAAATGGATGGCGCTACGTAGCTATATCCCTGCAATTTATTAGAGAAATATTCAGTAAATTGTACAGAAATAATACTTTAACATCTTGAAAAGTAATAAATTATGATGTTCCTGTCATCTTACCTTAAATATTTTGTCAAAGTTTGGAGGTACAGCTGTAAAACAAAGATAGATTAGTGCAAAGACATACTAAAGATAGCCGCTTTTTAGTCAGGGATTGATTGAGCTTCAGAAATTAGAATGTTAAGCATATACGTATATATATATATATTATTACCTGCCGGCGAATCCGTTGGAATCATTTTGGTAAACTCTTCGGCAAAGTTGGATGTGTCGGTTGGTCCGGTTATTTTAGGAACGAATGGAGCCTTGATTTTCTTATCAGCCATGTCCGCCCAATTTATGCCCTGCGGATATAAAATTATTTTACTGCTTACTTGGAGTATACTAGTCTTCCGAATTTCCCTATCGATAAGTAGTTTATCTTTATTTTATTGAATTTTCATTTCATTTCTAGCTCTAATATTTTGAATATCGCGATAACTGTCGTGCTTCCTGCAGATTAGTTTTAACAAACTTTTCTCTATTCGAACAAGCGAATGGGTTTTTGCAGGGCATTTACGACATAAATTAAATCGTATTAAGTCGTCTACCAGCCAAGACATGACAAAACAAGGGACATACATGAAAGAGGAAATCAATGAATTATGCTGATCAACTATCTTAGTCTGCCAATTAGTTGCCAAAGCTAACTGCCCTGATGGCTAGCTAATGTGGCTATCAGTCATTTGCATCAGTATATCTTGAGTGTGGTCATTTACCTTGAAAAACGGGTGTGACTTGACTTCTGCAGCATCCGTGGGTCCTCCACCTAATCTTTGTCGTGGCTCTTTTATCAACATTTTGCAAATAAAATCCTTCACGGCTGGTGGCAGATCGTCTGGAATGGGCGGATCAATTTTTAAGATGCGTCTGAAAATTTGGAAAATAAAATGCAAATTGTAACATAGACCAATGGTTGCATTTAGCATGGAAATTCTTGTAATAAAATGAATACCTTGAGATTTCTTGCTGTGTATTTTTTTCTCCTTCAACGGTGAAAGGTGAAGCTCCTAAGAATGAAACGACCGTTTATGATCTTTCAAATGATGCTTTAATTTAAAGCTCATAGAACAATGTTCACAAGTATATTTCGGGGCAGTTGAATGCTCGGTTTTTGTGTAGAGCTAGTGCGCGTTTCGTGTTATAACGTGCCCAACAAATTTTACAAACAAAACCATGAGTTGCATGAGTTTTTTTATGGGCAATTGTCCTGCTCTCCAAATGGTTAGTGTAACGACATCCACGTATCGGACACTTGAAGGTGCCTTCTTTCTTGTGGATCTCTTGATGACGCTAAGCATGGGGGCATTATGCCTCCGAATACAATACGTTATGAATTAAAAAAACTTACCAGTAAGCAGTTCGTATGTCAAAACTCCGCAACTCCACCAGTCCACGCTCTGGATAAATTAATGAAATAATGATTAGAGTACTTTTCTTCACTATTATTAATCAAAATAGAGGAACATTATGCCTAAAATATTCGTTGGCTTTCACCACATACATAGATATGAATTTGTCAATGTATGCAGTCTGTATGCATTTCTTACATATAATTTTTTCCAGAAAGCAATAATTTAAGTTATGCAAGTCGTCGTGGTCCTCACCCAACAAAAATGCAAACACTTGTTGGAATTACCAGTAGTTAAATCGTTGTCATAAAATTCATCACATTTAAAATTTAATTCAAAACTGATGGCTATTGAATGAGTTTGTAAACTTGAGAATTACAGACTATCTTTTAAATTACAACTGAAAAACTAAACCAGATTTTAAACTGCTTCAAGAGTAGAATATATTTCATTCATAAAAATCCCTTGCACTGCATTCCATCACGGCCTGAACAGCCCACAGCCAGTTGGTTTGGCCTACATGCATGAAATGTGGATGTAGAAATCAGGTCAACCGCCTATTTAACGCTAACTTTTACACACAGCGACACTTCATAGTGAACATGTTCATGTGCCATTCTTGATGATTCAATCTGGGTCTTTATGCTTTTACAGATACAATCACTGCATCTGTACAACACGAGATATAAAAAAGTGCATGGTTGACTCCTCTCCAGATTGAAGCAAAATGAGTGGACGAATATGTGTTCCGCTCAATGAACAGAGCATACAAGTTAGTGCATCTTTATCTAAATCATGCATTTCCCGTTGGCTTCTTACTGGCCATTCCTGTGCCAATTTAAAATTCATGCAATAAACTCGACCTTCTAACCTATTTCTGGCAAACTTTATTCTATGCTTCAATCACTAGCAGAAGTTTAAACTTGCACTATGCAAAAAAATTATCTGAATGAATTTGGCTTCTTAAAGCACGGTCTAATGGCTACACAAATCAAGTGTAAGCGTAGGTGTGACACAAAAAATATAGTTGACAATAAATACAAATACTTACAAGATCATGGCCGGTGTTTCCTCCTTTAACTACTTCCGGAGCCATGTACTCAATTGTTCCGCAGAATGAGTAGGTACGGTGTTCCTGTAACAAGGTAAAAAACAATTCGTTAAGGCCATGACATGAGCATATTCTTCATTTAGATGCGAACAAAGTTTTGAAAGGGCTGGCTCATTACAAAACGATCAAAGTAAATATGACAGTCTTCCATGCCCTTTAAATGGAGAAATGAAAAAGCAAAAGAATCTACGGTACAACGACTTTGATGACTCTGACAATGTAATAATTTCATCTCTCCCAATCCTGGAAAAGGGTTAGATGAAACTTGGGCATTGGGTCAATGTCAGCTCGTGTTGCTACTTCACAGCCTCAATCGATACGCATACTTAGAACCAAGTATCTAGAGAAAGAATACTGGGAGAAAGTAACCGGAACAAGGGAGATATTTCCATCCAAAGAGGAGAGAAAGCAGGAAAAAGAAGAGATTCATCCTAGTTCTCTCTCTCTTCAAGGTTGGTTGTAGCTGGTATTTTAGAAAATTCGCTCACATGGAACTCTCTAAGCTTTAGCTTTGATTCAAATTCAGGTCATGTGCAAGATGGCTAACTCTAAATGAAAATTTATCAAAGGTTGTTTCATCTTCAGAAACAAAATGAAACGCAATAATAAAGTTTAAAATGGAAAGTATTAACAAAAATACTAGGGGGCTTGGATAAATGTTTTAAACATTCAAAAACATATTCCGCTTTCCTCAACACTTTTTCATACCTTTTCATGTGGCAGGAATTCTTTGCTAAGGCCAAAATCGGTTAGCACAATATGTCCATCAGCATCGAGAAGAATGTTCTCCAACTTTATGTCCCGGTAGATGATGCCGAGCTGTAATTAGTAAAACAGAACAAAATTCTAATTACATTTTAAATACTCGTAAATACTCATTTTAAATAATTTCATTAATTGAGTGTGCAGATATAATTTCAATGCTGAGCATGGTGTGCTGTATTTAGAAGAATTTACGGATTCATTACATTGAAACCTGGAACTGTTCATTTGTGTCCGTCAGCATGAATGAAGGAACAAATTGAACTTCTGGAAACGGAAAGGGATAAAGAAAGAAAGAACAACCAACTTAAAAAACAGAATTGAATTGCCTCATCTAGTAGCATATTTTTAGTTTCTGTGTAATCCAAGGCTATTTTTGTATCCTTTTTACGAAAATTGCAAGAGAGACTCTACCATGAGTAAG
>JAAXNX010002960.1:0-11893 GCA_036491905.1 Folsomia manolachei
TCATATTCTGGTAATAGTTTTGAACTAAAGCATTTTTATACAAAATCGATATTACCGTCAGTGATGAAGGTTTTGTTTTCACTCTCAATAGAAAGAACTGCACCCAGGCCAAAATAGAAATGGGAAATTCGACAAATCACATTGTAAAATTTGTTCCTGTAAATTGTACTTGGAAGTGAGACAAGTTCCAACATTAAGTCCGGATTGGCATCGGATATTCTGAAATCTGTTTTTACACAAACTTAGATTTATCAATTGGACACAATTCTTGTATGAGAAGTAACTTAAAAACTTGCACAATTTTGGTATTCCATCCCCTTCTTTAGCCACCGAGAAAAAAGAGTATTGATAGCTTAATCCACAGCGTAAGTATCGTGGAACAAATGTTCCTATGCCGGGATCTTTCTTTTCACGACAACTGTGACAATTTTCACTATCCGTAAGAATTTGAATGCATTCATCACGCTGCAAGTATTTCAGAGATTCAAAAATTTTTACTTCTTAAAAAATGGCAAAAATACCTGGGTCAGATTTTCAAAGAAATTTCCACAAGTCAATGGATCGCTGCAGTAGAACTCAGCATTTGACACGTTAATTTCTCCATTTCCGCGTTGACACATCCATTCATAGGTTGTTGAAGAAGTTGCTCGGACTGTTACTAGTTGTATGCATTTGGACCCGTCCGGTCCAGTAGGTAACTTTCTCCGGTACGCAACTTTCTCTGGAAATAAGTGGCAACAAATTTATTTTCGCGAACCGTTCAAAAAACCGTCGAAACTTACTAGGAAAATCATCCACCGATACGACTACACGTTTCTCCATCATTTGATAAGTTAGTGTGACACTGGACCGTTTGCATTTATCCAAGATACTCTGGCAAACAAAGGTTTCCGTTTTTCTAAGTCCATTCCCAACATAGAAATACTCCAGATTTGAATAGGACCCTATCATGCTTAACCCAACCGAGGAGGGTAACCAGCGTCGCCCGGATTTTATTTGGAAACTTTTCAAGTCGTCCTTAAAACAAGTGTTGCATACAAAGTTTGAGAAACAGAAATTTTTTGAAACTGCATGCAATCAAGGTTTAGAAACTGACTTGATATTTATCAAAAGAAAATGACCATTTGACCGCGTCACTGAAGGAGCAATTGAGTTTGAAACTCCCATTTTTTGAATCCAGCACAAGATTTGATGGAATCGAAAAAATTGCTGGGCTCATTGGTATGATTTTTATTTCTGGAGCTGCTTCTCCATCAACAGGACATCTTGAGGATGGCCTAGTTGCTGCATTAAATTTTTAAAAATAAATTCTAAACTTTAAGCTGTCCCAGTTGTACCCACCATTTTCAAGTTGAACTAGGTGCGTTTTGTTAATCCAGTCGGCAGTGTTCCAAACAGGTGACGAAACACCCGTATTCAACTACGTTTAGAAAATTTTTATGAATTTTAATTTTTAAAGTGTACACTCTGTGATTGACATCGTTCTTTAGGAAGCTATCAACAGTATACTTTTCATCTGCAATTGAATAGAACATGATTTAAAATCCTTCGGCAAAATTAACACAAATTTTGTATTACGCCCGTACCATTTAGTATATTAAAACTTTGGGAATCTTTCATTCTAACCCCGAATTTGGTTCCGAACGAGAAATAAGTTTCGGAGACTGTGCACTCAAATTCAATTACATCTCCAATATATAACGGACTAGGTAGTGTTTTTAATTTAGTCATCATTTCCAATTGTTCGTGCGACCAGGACCAATTAAAAACTGAGGAAAATTCCTTCTTAATAAGGTATCATCACACATGTCAGATTTTAAACATGCTTGCCTACATCTTTGTGGCAAGCCATTTGTCAAAACTACGGAATAAACGATGGGATGAACTGACCAGAAATCTTCAACAAATCCAATCATTACGGAAGATACTAGGGTTGAGATCACGAGACAATTGTGACATGGTTCGTCCTCTTCTAGTATACGGATGCAAGTTTTCTTCTTTTTCTAAAAATTCAAGCAAAAATCTTATAATAAAAATATAAAAATCTTATGAAGTTTCCTTAAAATTACCGTTTTTTCCTTCGGGTAATATCTGTGACATTCGGGAATCCTCCTGCAAAACTTTGCACCTTCAATGTCCCAATTCTTCCCGTAATATTCTTCCCCTTTCCATCGGCAGTTCCATTCAACTTTTGTCGGAGAAATTGATTTGATCACATGCTCAATTTCGCATTCTGATTCATTCCTTTGTCCCAAATATGCTAATTTTGGTTCTACAATAATAACAAGCATTGGGACTCAGTAATAAGGAATTGGGCTTCATTCTCATATTACCTCCTTCCGGATCAATAGCATAAAAGACTTTGTCAGTTCCATTGTCCTTTACGACGTGTCCCCTCAATGTAACCGCATCAGACGACACATCCCCATCCACAGATGAGTTTTGGGCGTATAGACACGTCAGCGAGAGGGTAATTTGGGGTTCATTTAATAACACCATACTCAATGAGGTCGAATAGATGTAGGTCCTGCGGTCCCCGAAGCTTGTAAAGTCCCGTTCACTCCAAATATTAAACCAATCCGAAATTTCTCTTGAGTTCCCGGGTCGCTAGAGGATTGTGGACAATTTTATAGTGTTTTCAATAAGAACTCGTCAGAATCTTTCTTACCCGGTGCATTTGCACTTCAAACGTGGTTGGTTTTGAGCCCACGCATTGCAGATGAATTCTTGCAAACAACTCCTTGAACAACATGTACGAAGAATTCTTATACTCAAGATAATCTTGTTGTCCATCAATCAACAGATTTAAGGTTGCATCAGTCCGATCAAATATTGAAGTCAAAATTAAAATACAAACTATTTTTACTAATTTGTCCATGTTTGTGCAAAAAGAGGTAAATTGGTTTGCACTGTGAACTCTAATTTTATACTAATATCCGTATATTGCGGCTTTTAGATTTTTTGCAATGCTTGCCAATTTCCTTATGAAAAAGCCTTCAATACTTGACCAAGTTTATAAAGATTTCCTTGTGGTGACCTCTTCGGTTTTTAAGCCATTATTTTTATGCACTGGAAGGTTTAAAATTTAAATCTTATGTTTGACCAATTACTGCTGGGGTTCACAACAGATTACTGATTTTGTAAAATATCATTTATTGTCAATCATCTTACAGATGCTTATCAGACAATTTTTTATTAAATTGTGTTAAATATTTCAACAAGGTTTCGCAGAAGTGACAGTTCTGTCCATTCGAACTCGGCCCAGATCGTGATGACCTTCCGACCCTGGAGACATTTTGACACAGATGCCTTGACATGACTGTAGCTCACAAATGGATATACAACTCCCATGAGTGTCAATTGATGAGAATCCATCGTTTATCCAACTCGGAACGTCTTCACATCCTTGTAAATTCATGTAGTGGGATGTTCCTGGAATACATAAAGTGTTATTCTTATGGCTTAGTAGCGTTTCATGCTCCTAAATATTTACCTTGATGAAACAAACCCTGGTACAAGGTTAAGTGGGAAACTTCTTGAGATTTAACAATGGCAATGAACTTGAAAACTCCGACAAAAATTGCAAAATTAGCCGGTGTCAACATAGTCCTGTATTTTGATAAGAAACGCACTTCACTATAAAAATAATAATGAATTTGCCTTAAAGGAAGCTAATAATATCATCAAGACCAATGGTCAAACTTCAACTTGACTTTTAAACCACAATGAAGGAAATTGGAACACATTTATTCAACACGTACGTAAATTACACCTATTTATAAAAAATGTCAATTATTTGTATTTTGTTCCTGAGAATTTTCCGATTGTGTCTCCTCCTCTTGGGCGTCCTCCAGCTCTTTTAACGCTTTTGCAGAATGAGGCGTCATTTCCGGGAGAGGAAACGTTGTATGAAAAAATTCCATGTTTGCCGTGTATTTAGCCCCTTCATGAAGGACATCCAGGAATTTGTGACCCCAAAGAATTTCTGTGTCAAAGAATTTAGTGTTAAATTACTGCTAAAAAAATATGTCGGATATGTCGCAAAATTACAAACACAAACCGGAAGGTAGGTATGAAGTCCTGGCTTGTGTCGTCATTCCTGTGGATTCAACAATTCCTTCGAGAACCACGACAATTTCGAATTGACTGTCACAACTTTTTTTGAACTTTTCCTCCCCCATGGAAAACATTGCACTCTCGTCATCTATTGGGTGGAAGATTGTTGTGGGCCAGAATAGAAAGAGACGATCTTCATCTTGATCGTCGGCTTCAAGCTTGATAAGATAAGATAATTGATAACTAAACAATTAGTCAATAATGTGTTGCATTTTGTCTTAACTTACCGTGATGGCCTGTTGACACAGCAAGACTTTTCCAGACTTTCCAACAGTTTTTGTAATTAATTGCGCACGAATATGAGCTTCTAATAGCATGCTCTGCAAATATTAGATAATTGTAAATGTAATATAGTGTTTGTACATTTAGAGCAAATTACCTTTCCCACATCAGCTACACGAAACATGAAAACTAGCCCGTTCTCTTTTTTGCAGATTGCTGCAAATTTGCTAAACACGACGGTTTGTGCGCGTTTCTTGGATCCTGAATTTTTTATTAGAAATTATAATTTTTGCCAAAAGTTACGTTCAGAGAGAGTGCTTACGTGACAATTTGACAATAAACACGCCAACAGTCAAAGATTCAATGATGACTCCAATAATGCTTTGGACCACTAATAGAACTATTGCTTCCATGCATTCGTCACTCATTCGGTGGTATCCTGCATTACAAAGTTTTAGTTAATTAGTAAATTGGTTATCGAGAAAATCTCATGTCGCCTCAATATACACTTACCATATCCTATAGTATGCTGTGTTTCTAGTGAAAATAGAAATATTGATGAAAATGAAGACACTCCAACTACGCAGGGTTTCCATCCTTCCTCCTCAAAATGGTCCATGTCCCCGTGACCTCTTACCACGACCCACCATGCTATTGCAAACACTGGAATTATAGAAACATAAGTATCAATCTGCACTAATTGGTAATAATTATACAAGTAATTGTCTCAAATTGTGATAAAATATCCCAAAATACTTTTCTTTTAGTTCTATATGTACCATGATGGCATTATTCAAAGAAGTTTATTAATAGTCTGAGGTTAGGTACGTCCATTAGCAAACTAAGGAATCGATTTACAATAACGCACCCAAAAAAACTAATCGACTAAATTCTTGTATTTCTGTAATGAATCGGCAGGTTGAGGTAGCTCACGCAATTGAGATACTACTTTTCCCCTGAATTGTTAATAGTGCCAAGAATTGTGTCCAAAAGACAGTGTGAGTTCAATAGGTATAGGTAATGCAAAAAAACCAATCAATAAATTACTGACACGTCACTTGAAGGACAAAGGAAAGCCAGCATTTTCATATATGTAGTGAACCGGAAAACAGAAAACATTATGTATTTTAAGACACACATAATTAACAGGAAATAAACCATTGAGAAATATGTTATGGGCGAAACTACAGGGTTCTAAAATGTGATGTTTTTTTTAAATTTTCCATACAACCACTTACCAAACCAGGAAAGGACGTAACTGATGGTGAAGTAGGCTAAAGTCCATCTCCATCGAACATCCACTAAAAATATAAAGACATTCTTTTGTTAGTTATAATACAATAAAAAGGCATCAAATTGGTAAACATTTCCTGAATGGACACGAGCAGATTGTGTCAAATGCAATAATATATCGAAAAGAAAACTTTGTTGCATGAATTTGCATGCGTGAAGCTACCTTTTGCAAATTTTTAATAATAAGATTTCGGCAACAAGTTAGTAACTTGGTAGAAGGTCATAATTTTCAGTGCTATGTTTACTTTACCCGAAAATCCGGGCTTCATAATAGTATTTCATTTAATACAGTCGTGTCAAACTAGCTGAAATTATGATTAAGTCATGTCTAGTAGTTGTCCATGTCCGGCATAAAGTAAATATTGAATATTCCGTAATTGATTGGTTCTATTCTATTATTATGAATAAATCGAAGGGCAAGTATTGCAGTGGCCGCGACATTGAATTTAGCTGGATAACACCAGTTTACTTATTACGCTAAGTTATAAAATGTTATGTGAAGCTTTGTCGGAAGAAGTCACACTTTCCTTTTATATTTACGCAACTATTTCTCAATACTAGCCCCACCCACCACTTAAGTCCTTGAATATTTCACGGTAAATATTGACACGAGCCTGTCTCGGTAAAACACCCACCTATTTATGCATCGCCTTTGGCAAACATGATTATATGCATTCATTGCCAGTAGAAATTGAATTACTAACCAAATTACATACAAAATATTAAATTCTACTCAAATTACCCAGAGTTGTAAAAAAGTCTCCAACATAACGCTCCCCTCGGTCCTCAACATTTACAACTTTGACATTAACTCCTCCAGTTTTTTTTACGAGACGCTTCGCATTTGACTTTTGTTCTCTGAAAAGATTTTGCATGATTAGTTTACAAATAGATGTCCTATATTAATATATTAATGAAAATTGTAGTTTGACCAACTTTTTAAAATAGTCATCCGTCACGAAATTGTTGCCGACGACTTTAGCAATATCGCAATCAGTTGCACTGGAACTACTCCGCGACCCTGCTAAATCCGTTTTATTGTTTCTAGCCCCAACTTTCCTGGGAGTGGTTTCCTGTTCGTTTCCACTGCTATTTTCCATATCAATAAAATAATTTCGGTTGTCCGATCCAGACCCGGGTCTTGGACTTGGAGTCAACAATGAGTCCCAGACTTGATCTTTCATCATTATGAAAATATCACTTTTTGTCAGTTTCCGTAAAGTCAATCGAGTTGAACTTTGGAAATTTGCAGCGAAACTAAAAACACTACCGCAAACACAATACTTGACAATTTTGCAGATTTTGTGAATTAGCAATGCCAATGCTTTGTGTGCGATACGGAGCACCGCGTTCCTGAAACTGTACTGGTCAGACTGCTTTCACTTCACTTTTCCCATTGGCATGAACTTCTTCCTGTTCCGTTGTCCATGCAACTTTTAGTCGGAGTAATGATGACGTGTCCAATGTCCAGGGACTGCACTACATAATACCATTACCATTAATGATGTAACTATTGATTAACTGGTCATTTTGTCTTGTTCACATTTACCGAAAGTAGATATGACAGGAATTGCGACAGATGATGAAGCATTATGTAATCCAGGATTACTAATCTTGCAACTATCTCAAATGTGTAGTTTTCTTAAATGTCCCATCCTTTATGACAGGCGATTGGTGTAGTAATTAATTTAATAGGCAAAATTTGTGAACACAAACAAATAATAAGTGACAAACTGTGTGCATTAAGAGGAATTTAATAAGTTATGCAATATATGTCCCTGGAGAAGTCTGTATTACAGACTCGTAAACTGGAAGGATTTTAGATTTATGAGGTTTTTGCCATTCCATGCATGTTATCTAGAAATACATTCTTGAGCCAAGTTCCTTTTTCGAGTGCGTGTAAGACTCCTAGCTAGCTGTTCTATTAATAGGAAATTCATGATTTTTTTAGTAGGTCACTACTCATACATTATGCACTTTCCATCATCCCAGTTAAAATGGTGCTGTGTATCTATCTATGACAGAATTGAGAAACACAAACTAAAACAATTTCTTTAAACCAATTTTGTAAAACACTTTTGTTTCCCATCATTGCCAATTTTATGTGTCGTGCTGTGAATGCCAAGTGATGACTACATACTGCAGTCTGACGGGATTCGGAGAAAGCAATAAAATTAAAAGGGCTGTCATCATTCTGCTAAATAGAATGACACATGCAAGGTAGCAACTTACCTATAAATACTTGTCCTCGTTACATATTATAACAAGCATTATGACAAATATACATGCTGTCATTGACATCACCGGCTATGTATGTACCAGGAAGTAAACCGGAAATACATGTTTCTAGAAAGGAAGACATGACGCAATCCGACACGAAAAATGTTACTTTTTATAAAATGATTGTTAAAAATTCAGACAACTTAGATGAGGTTAAATTGCACATGAAGGTAANTATGTATGTACCAGGAAGTAAACCGGAAATACATGTTTCTAGAAAGGAAGACATGACGCAATCCGACACGAAAAATGTTACTTTTTATAAAATGATTGTTAAAAATTCAGACAACTTAGATGAGGTTAAATTGCACATGAAGGTAAAATTTACTGATAATTTTCTGTAGTTCTTTATATCACAGGTTGCATACAAAAATCTGTTAACAGTAGCATACTTAGTGCTTTCACTCTTCATCATTTTTACACGTACAAGGCCGTGAAGCACCATCGACGCTCCGTGACATTGAAGCATAGGCCTTTCAGAACTCTTTGAATTTCGTAGATTGTCACCTTTTAAAAATTTAAATATTAGAAATGTTAATTTATTCGATATTGATAAATTATGCCCTTGTAAATGTCTTACCCATAGAACAATTTCTGCCATGAGCAATCCTGGGAACCAGACGAGAGTTGCGAATTGCGTCATTTCTTGAATTTGCTGACGAATATGCGGCCACCACCAGTATGAAGACGGCGTAAATCAAGACCAGGACGCCTCCGATTCTGGTCACAACGGGTTTTGTGACTGCTGACTAAAATGATACAACACAAATTGAATCTAAATGCTAAATGCTCTGTGTAATTAAATTGTAATTAAGCCATCCTACTTGAGTCATGTACGGAACGAACGGCAAGGTCACACAGGTCAGGAAAAGAGTAACCGTAATCATTGGGATGCAGTATGCAGAATAGGTGAGCGTCACAGCGGCCAAGGCGTATGCAATCATTAATGTCTAAAAAATAAAAAGAGTTTATTTTCCGCAGTTGTAAATGAAGGACAGGCTTACGATTTAAGCCGGTATGTTATGTAATTGCTTACCAGTAGTATCAAAACGGACAAAGGCAGCAATGGATACCAGCCAGCTTTGGATTTCGAAATAATCCGGACAAGAATCAAAATCAAAAGAAACAATCCCCTAAACAAGAAACTCTTCATTGAAGTCTTCAATAATCCATGTCACTTAAGTTGAGATTAGTATTCAAAAACTTACAAAGGAAGAAACATCCAGTTATGGTACTTCACAACAAAATCTTGTACTTCTCTGCATTCATGTTAGTCCAAAATTAGATAGAGTTCTCATGAATAAGCTTATCTTTCAGAAACTTACGGGAGTAATGCAACCAACAGAATCCATAAGTTGATTATTAAAAGTTGAGCCGCCTTGGTCAAAATCACTTTTGCAAAGAATGACGCCTGAACACGCCAATCCGCACTTAAGGTGAGGCTCACTTTGTAAAGTTTGTGGTTCAGCCAGACCTTGGACACAAAAACACCGAATGGGTCACATATTTAGTTAGTGCATCAATAACTGAAATTTCGACAACTTGTCGGCGATAAGCATAATGGACCACTTTCAAATACTTATGTGTGAACATACCGAAGGACGAAACCAGGTCGTGACACCTTTCCGTCTCCCTTGTTCAATTGGAACCCCACCCTCGCCTCCACCTCCACCCAGGACGCCATTGTCTCGCCCAAATTTCTCGTACGCGTCGACATTATGGTTGTTCCCCGTGTCTGGAGGAGGTACCCATTGGGCGACGTATTTTCTCTCCGAAAGTCCAGTCATCCCTCCGTCCCCTTTCTTGGTGGAGGTCATAAACAGTTTTTCGCCACTTGCGACCTCATCCGAATGTTTGTTGGGCATGGTCATAGTTTTGCTGCCGGAATCTGGTTTTTTGTCCACAGCAGTCTCTCGATGTTGACTTGTGGGAAGGATCTCAATAATACTTCTTCTTGCCCCTGCAGATTGTATGGGGACAGAGTGAGGGGGTTGATGAGGAGGCTGAGAATCATTCCGTAGAAAAATATCAACGTCCGGAAATGGAGAGAGGATTGGAGACGTTGGAGTTGGTTGATGATGGCCTTGAGTCTTTTGCGTGGATGAAATAAATTCGACCTCATTCCGTTCATAGACTATTTTGGTGTGTTCATTTTTCGCGTCTTGATAACTTCCAGTGGACGCGGTGGGTAGGGATGCTTCATGAATTTGGTCAAGTGGGCTCTGAGTAGAAATTGGAAATTAGATCAGATTGACAGAATAAGAAACAATTGGCTAAACTACAATTACCTTCATTTTCAAAGAGGAACCGTGGTGGTGGTGTTGGTTTTGGGTGATGGTGGGTGTGGCCGTGGGCATGTCCCTCGGAGTCGTCGATGGGATGGTCACGCAAAGATTTAAATCCTTCGACGATAGCCTCGTCCGGGACTGGGTCAGTGATTGGCATTTTGACAGCTTTTCGGCAATCACATCAAATGCGACAATTCAATAAAATACGATAATATAGCATTCTTCTTGAGATTCCTGGGGACAATTTTAAGAAAAGTTCTCGATAATTTTTAATTTCGTGAGTCAATTGCTATGAGACTGGCTGGATAGTGCTAAAATTTTAGAAACCATAAACCATTATTCTCGAAATAGTCGAATCCCCAAATATTGTGTAATAGCCGAAAATGTTTTAATGCATTCCGTAATAGCCGAAAATTTAAATTATTCCATAAATTATTACTTATCTTCTGCATATTCCACATAGGCCTGTTTGGAGAGAGTACTAACTTGTTACGTCTACTTTTGAACGTAATGCATTTATCACTATGCGATATGTAAAAATGACGATAACTTTCCATATAACAAAAATACTTTAAAAAATTGAATGCCAGATGAAAATCTTGTATAATCCTCCACGATGGAATTTTCCATGATGGAATCCATTCCTTTGTCCATTTCATAATCCGAAAATCCGATGCCCATCTATTTTATATAATCTTTGGAGAAAGCGTTCTCCACCCGTACCAGCACTTTATTCAAAGGATCATGATTCTTCTTCCCATCCCTTTATCATATTATAATAGAGGCAGAAGAAGACTCAACCATAATCTCTTCAGAGTGACCCTGTTCATATTCATCATCCTTCCAGGAGGATCAATGCCATTCCCAATGGAAGATGAAGAAACAGGATTAGCATCCGAAGTAGTCCCTGAGCAATCATCCCTCATAAGATTATCCAGATTATCGGACAATTCAAGTCATACTCTTACCCAGGCTGAGTCTTATCAATATTCAAACGACGACGCACCCACAAAAGGTGGGTTTCTCCGAAGTTCGGAAACGGGAAGTCAGTACACTAAAATTTTAGAAGATCCTCCATTCCTTGGGAAGCCATGCGGTATGCAAGGAT
This sequence comes from Folsomia manolachei, assembly GCA_036491905.1. NCBI lineage: Eukaryota > Metazoa > Arthropoda > Collembola > Entomobryomorpha > Isotomidae > Folsomia > Folsomia manolachei. The sequence goes on from JAAXNX010002960.1 coordinate 11,308, forward strand.
TAGCATCCGAAGTAGTCCCTGAGCAATCATCCCTCATAAGATTATCCAGATTATCGGACAATTCAAGTCATACTCTTCCCCAGGCTGAGTCTTATCAATATTCAAACGACGACGCACCCACAAAAGGTGGGTTTCTCCGAAGTTCGGAAACGGGAAGTCAGTACACTAAAATTCCAGAAGATCCTCCATTTCACGGGAAGCCATGCGGTATGCAAAACTTTTTGATTTAGTTTGATCAAACTTCGATCCAATAATTAGCAGACTAATTAGAAGCCATTTTTTTTTAGAAATATCGGAGGATTGCTATAGACTGTTTGGAAAATCTCTGCAATGTGAAGCTGGTACTTGTCAATGTCAAACGTGGAAGAAAATCAAGCTTAAATGGTCGCCCAAAGGGAACATCTGTCTCGGTGCGGTGGGTCATCCTTGTGCGGTGAAAAGCATGTGTCACAGCCAAAAATGTAAAGAAGGTCACTGTGTTAGTGGAGCCACAAGAAGTAGGGTCATACCTGGAAATAGACGTCTCCTCAAGGAAATTGTGATACACCTCTCCGTCACTATTGTAGCAAGGTTTGTCCTTCGACTC
>JAAXNX010002961.1:0-11892 GCA_036491905.1 Folsomia manolachei
TCACCAAGGAAATTGCATGGCTACACTTATTTCAGATGAGAAAGGAAATTAAAAAGTGGGGACGGTCAAAAAATCTATTTAAACCTAGAATTTCGCTCAACGTACAGGTTTCCAATGGGCTTTTGTTGACGAAATATAATAACTTGCAGTTACTTGGAACCCTGACAATTTACTTGAGACTGCACTGGCTGGCAGAAAAAGTAGCAAAATGTGCCAAAAAGAAGTCAGACTTCCAAGTTGTTGAATGCGTGCACAAGGTTAGCGTTGTGATGGAATTGGGAGTAAAGTGAATTTAAGTGAGAATCACTCACGCAATCAGCCACATCAACTCTCCCCACTTTCTCTTGTAAGGAGACTGTCAAATTTGGAAAAAATCACGTCTCCAGGGAAGCAATGTTTGTTTGGCTCTATTATTCCGGGTATTTTGTGTCCCGGGTAATTGAGCTGGACCAGAGTAAAGTAAAGTAATCCTTTAACCAGACCCGATTCACGTGTGTAAAGAGACATGTCATGCACGATCAGGGAGCTAAATTGTTAATGTCTCTCGCTTTCGGAGTGGACAAGGACAACAGGTGACCAGGTTGGTCAAGTCACGCTTACTTTCTCCTGGAGAAAGTATGACTAAGGCACTGGTGGGTTTCTTACGCAAACAGACATCGCTTTCAGGGAGACAGGAAGCTAATAGAAGCTGGCTTTGTGAGCGGAGGAATTTAATCTTTAAAGCCAATTTGTTCTGGGTGTTGTATCACTTACAAATAAGGTTTGGTTAGTGGTGAAAGTGAGTGAAAGTAGGTGAGCTAGTGTGCATGTCTGTGAGAGAGACTGGTTTATAAATAAGGGAAAGTGAAATTAGATGTGGTTTGAATCTCATTGAGGGAAAAATGAGCCAAGATTTCCCTGGGGTGGAGGAGAAGGTAGAAATGTAAATAAAGACAAAATAGACAGAGGGAGAAAGTCTAATATTTGTGACAAACTCGGGTATCGAGCGTCCTTTGATACCATTTATCCAACCAACTTTCTCCCGAACGAATGACAAATAATTGAGGCAAAGAGAGAGAAAGAACCAAATTTGTGACACAAGGAATAAAATAAAATTCTCGCGGTTATTAGTGATCTTATCCAATTAGGACAGGTAAAAGACGACGAGGAAAGAACTGCAACATTATCTTTTTACAGGGTGGATGATGAGCTGGATAAATTATTTTATTATTGTTCTTCCTTCACTCAGCCTACTTATCATCCATCCATCCATTCTTTCACTTGAGAAAGTGGTCTCCATTTATGGTTGAAACAGGAGCCACCACGAAACACAAAGTGGTTTCTTTTTTCTCTGCTCCAGTTTGTAGGATGGAATCTTTTGTCACAACCATTACGACGGGGTTAGGCAGTTCTCCTGGAGAAACCCAGGAATGGTGGTGGGACACATTTGCCCTAATGGAAAGTTTCCTGGAGGGAATTCATTCCTTTCTCTTTTTTTCTTTCTTTCTTTCCCAGAAATAAAAAGCGGCATCAACACATCCTTCTGGAGGAAAACAACAAATTCTACTAAATTTTGAATGCATCCTACCCACAGTGGGGGTCTCTTGTCATATTTTGGGTGTCTAGGAGGAGGGAGGGAATGGGAGATATTTGACTACCTTTGGGTTGCTGGGGTGATGCCATCTTTAAGGATTAAGGAGAAAGTAATTGACAGAGGAGCATTAGCGTCAATTAGAGTAAACGGTGATAAATCAGGGCATGTTCGCCCATGTTTATGAGATTATGGGGAAATCAGATAAATTAAACTGGGTTCGGAACAGGGTTTAAGTAAAACAATGGATGGATGGATGACTCCACTTTCTCCAAAGGATCGAAGGATGCTGACTGACTGACTGGCTGGAAGGTAGGAAGGGATGGCGTGTTGGATTCGTTAGTTAGAAGAGACTACAGGGGTGTTCTTGTTCTTTCTTTGTAAATTGACTTTTATGCCTCCTAATTAGAATGGATGTCTGAACTAAATCTCCCACTGAATTATCCATCTCACTCTACACAACTGCACAACTAAATAAGAAAGGCCAGAGAGAAAGTAGAAATATGTGGACTCTTTCCAGGAGCCACTTTTTGATCCCAATTGGGAAAGGAGTGTGCATTCATTCCAGAAAGGACTTTATAACCTCCTTTCTCTTGCCATGGATGCTCCCGGATACCCGGAGAAAGGAAAAAGTTATAAATTGTTGGTTGTTGAAAAGACACAAGTAAAGGAAATGAAATTATTTCCGACTTTCTCTCTCTCTCACTTCACCTGTCCTGTCCTGGAATGAGGAGGAGGACAGGAGAACATGTCAGCCACACGCTACACCATGTCTTGCCTCCTGTCAACTCTGCATTTCAACTCAATTTAGCTCCAACTCCATCCTGGGTGGGCCTCCAATAAAACAAACGAGTCAGGCAGTCAGTCAGAGAAAGGAGAGAAAGTGAGTGTGAGGAGGAGACAAATGGCTCAATGTCTTGTCTTTAATATCCTACTCAATCCCTGGTGGTTTGGAAAGAGGAGAAAGGAAGAATTGCACCATATTTAAAATACTTGAGGCTTTAATCTCTTTTTCCAATTGGCTCCCATCATTTGTGGAGCAGATGTTGCTTTAATAATCCTCAACTTTCACCACATGTCACTCTCGATTGGAGAAAAAGTCAAAAATATTCCTTACTCTGGCAAAAATGTGGTTGGTTTGTGGTTACAACATTTAATTTGGAAGGCAAGCCTGGTGATGGCAGGCTCCTCAAAATAACCAAAACTAAGCCACACCCAACACCTTCCTGTTTTCATTACAATGATTCCCGTTTATTTCTACAAATGTGTCCAGGAGAGGATGTGTCGTAGGTAGGTTGGAAATTGGGTTGATTTCATTCTACCCCATTTCCTGGAGTATTGTATTTATGCTAATCTATGTCAACTACATGGCCAGAGGCTTACTTTCAGGATAACAATGCCACGAGTTCAGCTATTGTTGAGGACAATGGCATAAAACAAGAATAAGAGTGAAATAAAACAAAGGAAATAAATATATTATCCTTGTTAATATTGATGCACCAAATTATTTGCCAAGTGATTCCGAGTAATTCATCCATATTCAGGAGAGACTACAGGGTTTGTAAGGTATTCATTTCCCATAATTCCAGCCACACCCACCCACTCACTCCTACAGAAGGCAATCATAGAAAGAGTTGTCTTGTAAGTATTGGGTAATGTCATGCAAATAAGATAACCAACATTATTCCAGGAGAGAGAGAGACACGGACGTTGTCATTAGTCGGATATGTCCACGTCTACTACTTCTGGAGAGAGAAAGGAGGAGAAAGTCTGAGGATAATGAAGGCATTTGAAATTCAGGGATGCACCAGGGAAATGGAAAACAAAACAAAATAGTTGGAATTCTTGACTCTCTCTTGGCTGGCTGGCTGGAGGGGTAATTGCAAATTTCCCAGAGAAACAAGAGGAGAAAGCAGGCAGCTTAGGTAGTTAAAGGAGTGAAAGTAAGGTATTCTCTAAGAGACCAAGATGCCCGGATTGACACAAAAGAATGAAAACAGTTGAAATTGGCTCATTTCATTGTTCTGGTTGGGTTGAAAAGGTATTTTGTATTCCGGAGAAAGCTCCCTGGAAAGGAAGGAAGGAAGGAAAGGAGGACTGGGTAAGGGACCCTGACACAGGGATGACGGGATTTTGAGTTGTTTAGCTTTAAATGAGGAGGAGAAAGTAGATAAAAAGGAGGTTATTCCTAATTGTTGGAGGGAATGGAATGGGATGGAATTGGATTTTATTTTATTTTATTTTTGTGTATGGGGAAGAATCTAAATTTGGAGGAATATCCAAATTATACGGGGTTCCAAGTAAATTAGAAGAACGAGGTTGCTAGGCAACGATTGCTTGGCAACGGTAGAGTAATGTATTAAAATAGGAACGTATTGCTTTCTTTGTTAGATATGGGACGAGTCAATACTTGCTCCAGTTCTGGGTTGGAGAAGATTGTAGATTGTGAATGGCGTGTTACGAAGATATTTGAAAATAAAGTAAAAGGTTTATCTAACCGAGATCGGCTCAGTTTAGCATTAATTCTGTCCATTAATCCGTCCCACAACTGACTCAGTTACTAAAGGCAGCAAGGTAGGTAACAGACTACTTTTAAGGGATAAAATGCCATTAATGCCCAGATAAGTTGGGCGTGACGCTGATACACAACCAACTGGGATGGATGTGAGGGAGTCTTCTACCAAAAACAAGTAGAAACGTCTCTTCATTCCTGTGATTCATTGTTGCTCCCACAAAATAAATACACAAAATCCTGGCCTTCTCTGTTCACAATTCACTGGACTAGAAATGAAAGACGAAGCCACAAATCATAAACCGGGTAGCAGCCATGCCACCCGGGTAGGAATGCTGGGCTGTAAGTGTGGAATAATGACGTCCAATTTAATGCCATAATCCAGCCTTATTTTGACTCCAGATTACTCTCCTGTCTACCCAGAGTAGAGGAGAAAGATAAATGAGAGTAGACATGGGAGCCAGATTTATGTCCCAACCATCTCCCCACTCACATCCCATCATATTAAGTTATGGAGGAATTAAGAGAAAGTTAAGTTATTATTGTATAAAACCCGGGACTTGACAGCTGTCGGAGGTGGAGTGGGTAAAAGGGGCTAAATTTCCTTAAAAAGTTAAACTCTTTCATTTCTCTTTTAATTACGGAGAAAAAGTTGGAAGAAGAAAGTTGAGCGGAGAGTAAAACCACAGGTTCCCAAAAGTAGGGAGGGCAGGCCTGAGCCTGGAACTGGCATGCTTTCACCCTGGAATGGCAAACATTCCAGCAGGAGCAGGAGCCAGCCAACGTCTTGGCATGATTTATGGTGAGGGCTAATTAAATTTCGGAGAGCAAATCAAAAACCACAGAGAATGGGCATAAATCTCAAAATCCTGGGTTGGGCCATTCACTCCCGAAAATCGGGGAGAAGACTGGGTTAGTCCGTATTTAACTACTTTCTCGGAGCAGAAAGAAGGTGACTGGCAACTCAATTCGGGGAGAAAGTTGTCTGAGAAGTTGTATAGTTGGGTATTTATGGAAAAGGTGTCGGAATAATTTCTGAGATTTAGGAACACTCATTATCAGGGTTTGACGGGTAGTTTCCTGATGTTGGAAGGAAATATTGTTTATACGGGGTTGGAATGTCAATCCAACAGTTTACTGGTGACGGTGACATGGCCACAAAATGGTAAATCTGGAAAGGTTAAGCAAGTCAAGAGATTATGGAGAAAGTGAGGTATTCATTCAAGTCCTAAAATACAGGACAGGATTCTAACTTCTTGGTTGTGTAAGAGAACTGAGTATGAATAAAGTTGAGGAGTTAAATTAGTTTGACAGCTCCCCACCTTTTCACTGCTTTCTCTTTCATTCCCAGACAGAGTTAAGAGTCTGGAGGAGAGTATCTTGTACAACTCTCAGTGTATTACTACACAGCTCCATATTTGATCATGTCAGGCAACAAACTAAGTTGGTTGGTAGTCAAGAAAATGGAAATGTTCTGTCTTGCGGAGCTAGGTCACATTTTGGTTAGGAAACAGTAACAATTTTGTATCAAACCATAATTGATCATGTCAGGCAACAAACTAAGTTGGTTGGTAGTCAAGAAAATGGAAATGTTCTGTCTTGCGGAGCTAGGTCACATTTTGGTTAGGAAACAGTAACAATTTTGTATCAAGGTTTATTTAGTTTGCCACCGAAATCTGTTTCAATATCTTGTATCCTGTGTTTACCAGTGACTCGGGTATTTATTTGTGCTTCGGGCAGAAGGCTGTGTACAACTTTCTTTTCCTGGAGAAAGGGTGAAACAAGTTTAGCGAGGAAAACAACAGATAACCTGACCCCACAGCTTAAGACAGAGTTGGATCCGTACTTCCGGGGTTGTGCTGAGGCGCCTCGTTTGCAACAACTCATACTTTTTTTTGACAGGAGCCCACCCCAAAATGGAGAATAATAATACCCGGGTTTTATGGAGAGATCTCCGGATATAGGGAAAGGTGGTTGGGTGTAATGTCTGATATTTGCTTAGATATAAGCCATAAAATGTGGGGAGCACAATTCAAAAAGTAATTTTATTCCGAATTGATCCAAACTTATTTCAAATCTCTTTCCGGAACTTAAGTTGGTTCTGGTAACATCATCAAAAAAACGGAGTAATACCCGGCATTACCCGGAACGGGTATTTGTAGAAGAATGACAAACTTTTATTTGAATAAGTTTAAAATATTTGGGAATCAAGAGCCAAGGAAAAGAATGAGGAGGATTGTGGAGAAAAAAGTGAGACTAGTCTACAACTTAATCCCTTGTCTTTGAAGTGAAGTATGTGTCAAATTCCAGACAAATCCTTTTGTGCCCTGGACCGTGTCGGTATTCGGGTGTATTCTTTTGTCGGGTTGTTTGTTTCTGGAGAAGAATGCAGACCCGGAAAAGCTACGCGGGTTGATTTACTGGACATATTTTGACAACATGTGCACAACTGGAAGGAATTTGTGTAGTCAACCGGGAACGGGTTTCATTAATTTGGGCCGTATTATGAGACAACTGGAGGAAGGGGATGGATGCAGATGTAACTTTGTGTATTGATGGTTAGTCAAGGTTTGAAATGTCTTTGAAGCTTTCATCATCTCACTAAGGGCCCCATTTGGAGAGAACTAGTCATGAAATGTGACCATCTTCCAGAATATTAGTACAAAACTGTCATTGTTGTGTAATGAAGTATTAGTTGTTAAGAAGGAGTCGTGCATTTATTAGTATTTCCTGGTTGATTGAGTGGAATTAAAGGATTCCTTCTTAGCCATGCTCCCATAATTAAGAGACAATGCGCATCGTAAGTGTTGATGACTTTATTTTATGATTTCCTTTACGTCTCATAACTTCATGGGAAGAGTTTGCCATTATTTCTCCACCAGATTTGTTGGCATCCAATGAATTGTTTGGAGGAGAGTATTTAGTGCAAGTTGTGGCAAACTTCCAGCACTAAAAATCTATATCCTTCTCCGTTAAAGTACGGAGAGACAGATGTTGTAGTTCAGTTAAAACCCACAAAAATTTTAACAGTGGTTGGAAATGAGTGTAATAAAGAAATAATATGATCGAGAAAGAGCCGGAGTGAATGGTTGGATGGTGAATTACGCATCCCATTCCAAAAAGGCATCAGTTGGAGTTTACAACTCTTTTTGTGGCTTTTCTCTCAATGATTCGGAGTTGGAGGAGAGCTTCATCTCCGGGTGGAGATGACAATGAGGAGAGATAATAAGTGTCGTAAAAGTATTTATGCAGAGATTTCAAAGAAGCTACTATTTCTCTTGCAAACATGGAAACTGTTCCAGGTAATGGAAGGGAATAGAATGATGTCACTCGGGTTTTGTTTCTTTTTCATTTTTCGGATATTGTCACTTTCTCTAACGTCTGCCCACTTCTCCCGTCAAGAGGGAAAGTGTCGGAGTCTGAGTCTTTTTTGATTCAAAGTGAAAATGTGCCTGCTTTCTCTGGAAGAAAGTATCACTGACCAGAGCTTGGCTCGTGTCAGTTTCCCGATAAGTGTCAGATCCCATCTGATCAGAGGGAGAGTGCTACCCAATATTTTTCATTCTCCGCTTTTAGAACGGAGAAAGGTTTTATGGCGGAGTAAAGTTTTCGTTTTTTTCAATGTCTCCCTTTCTCCACGCATATTATTTGGGAATTATGGAAGAGTAAAGATGCCTGAGTGAAAGACTTTCAGGGAAAGTGGTATCGACACATAACAAAAACTGGGGAATTTTTTATGACCTCCAATCTCACATGACAAGCCCATTAACTGGAGAAAGTATCTTGGAAATGGGCACTGCTCCCTCTCTTCAGACCACAACAACCAGTTAACTTTCACCGTAATTTCTTTTGGAATAAAATGCAATTGGAGTCAGGAACATGTTTCTTTTTCTGGGGAATAAAAACCCGAGATTCCACCGGGGACAAAGGAAAGTGTCACTCTTCTCCAAAGGAATATGATCAAAATGAAATTACGCTAATGGACCCTTCTTCTTGTTTTGTTTCAAGAAATGTAGTTATAATAATGATACCCGGGTATTACTCGGGTACAAAGGAACCCAGGGTTTTTTCGAATAACATCCCGTAATCCTCTTATAACTAGAAGAAAGGAGAGAAAGTCAAAACTTACAGCTTCCGTGTGGATGGGATGCACGGCAAAGAGCATGGCGGCCACGAAACTACCCAGTTCCGGGAGAAACATGGTGCAGAGTCTGTAAAAAAGAGTAAAATAAAATACAATAAAATGCACTCTTTCTCTCGGTTGACATATCATTACTCGGGTGGAGTTGTCATGGTTACGGGATATTTATTTCTTTGAGTTTAAATTGGATTTTTACTTTGTACAAGTAAATAGGAGTGAAATTAGGATTATAAAGGGGGCTGTTGTCTAGGAGTCAATAGAGGGGGGAAGATATTTAATTAATTACTTTTGGGAAGTTTTGAAGGGACATTGTGTAAATACTTGGGCTCTTTTTATATTGAAAAAGGTTTAGAACTGGCAAGTTATGGAGTAAATGACAATTATTACCTGAAGTAGAGGATGCAGACGACCCCGTGAAGGATGAGGTTGACGAGATGATAGCCCATGGGCTCGAGGCCGTGGAGAAAGTAGTTGAATCGGAAGGTAAGGACACAAAATGGTCGGTAGGATTTGTGACTTTGTTCCTGGAATAGAAAATAATTTAAAATTGAGTTATTAGTATTGAGACGTTATTGATTGATTATTGGGAATAAAAAGATTGTCTGGTGATGGAGGCAAGTGCTATGGTGGGAGAATTAGGGGACGGAAATCCTTCCAATCCATGACTGAATCTTTCTCAAACTTTCTCTGAACCCAGCCAAGAGTTAAGAATCAACTGGAGTCAGTCAACATCAACAAACGGGAAAGTTTGAAAGTTACGTAATCCCCGGAATCCTAGACAATTCCCGTTCTATTCCTTCTTTCTCTCTTTGTCATGGATTGGATCCATCCATCCATCTATCCAACTAATCTGTGGGATATCTTTAATAGGACCCAGTCTACCCATTCCCTATTTAGCTAGAGTCCACCCTTGACCCTGGGAAGAAGGCTGATATTTGGACAAAAATAGAAAAAATATGTTTTTATCTTCATCCAATCCGAGAGAGAAAGGTCCAAAACAAAGTAAAGTGAGTAACTTCCTCTCTCAGTGTGGGTGTGGTGGACAACCAGCTACGCCACCAAATTGGAGCAACATTGTCCCAGAATAGCATAAGTTGCTCAACCAAGAAGGAAAGAATGGAAAAAGTGTGATTTTTGCGGATGGGATCGGGAGAAGTCTGGTCGGACTGGACTGTATGCTGTGTTATTTAGAGGACATCTGTGCATGGAGATGCACCGGAAGAGGGAACTTGTCTCGATAAGTATCACTGGGTTGGGTAAGGATTGCTCTACCCAAACTTGACTCTGTTTTATGGGTCTCTTTCCCATCTTCTGCATTTTTAAGCTGTAAGGTTGACTTGACTCAGACTCCCTTGAAATGGAGAGAACGGGCATTTCCTGGCGTTATTGTTGTGTCAACAACTTTTCCACACTTCCGCCAAACAGTTATCCAGCCGTGATTATTGGGAGATGGGTGTGAACTCCATTTTTCCAGGCAATACTCCAGACTACGTCTTTTTTATCCGGCACATATGTATTTGCCTTTTCTATGCAACAAAAGAGAGAGAGAGCACGCAAATTAGTTGCAATTTACGAGACATGATCCCCATGAAGGGAAGGGAGAGATGTGTTTAAAATTTAAATTTTAGTTGGGCGTGAAAAAATCTCCCATTTTTCTCTACATCTCATTAATTCCAGAGTAAGGAGGACAGAGACGTGGACTAGTTAAAATTAATGTGGACCCATCTCTCTCTCTCTCCTGGAGTGTGCATGGTTGAGTGAGAAGAATGTGGGTGCATGGAAATGCATCCGTCGGGTTCTTTAAATTCATTTCCTTCCTCCAGCTAAGAGGGATTACATGGAAAGAGTGCTGGAACCGGGAGAGGAGAGGATACCCGGATACAGAAGTCGGGATTAGCAAAAGGATGCAACTGCAGGATGCATCTGAGACTGACTTGAGTAGAGATGACCCACTCCACCTCCCACAACTTGTAAATGAAGCCAAGTGCTGATTAGCAAAGGAGCCATAAAATAAAGTAATATTTTGTCATAAACAAACTCCGACCGGGAGAAGGAAGACACCCAACTTTTGTCATTCTCTTTCCATAATAATTTAGTGGGTGGCTTCTTTATTAAGTAATAAATATTCAGGAAAATTCAGAGTTTCCTCCAGAACACGGATGGTAAGTAATTCATGGCCTTCTCTCCCAGATGCTGGCGACTCTTTTAATTGTGTGGGACACAGGTGGGTTCTACAAAACCATAAAAATCCACCACACCCTAATTGAGAGTGGGAGAGGATCATCTGTGTTGCTTCTCCTGGAAATGATCCGTGTCTGAATGTTTATGAGGTGACAAGAAATATGGGATATTCCCGACAACAGACTTTCTCTTTGTGGTGGAGGGGGTAAAGGTCATAAATAAGGAAATGAAATTGGAATTTGGAACCAAGGTTTCTTCCTGCCCTTGCAGTTTGGAGATGGAAGTAGAATTCCGAGCACGAAATGGAAGGAATGTGAACAAGGATTGGAGCTCATCCCTCATATTTTATTCTCCACAACAAGACAACAACTTTACACGCGGTAAACTCGGAGTTTCTTTTACGGAGAGAAAGCATTATTTACTGGGAAGGAACAAGGCGTGATACAATTCCTTTGCTTATGGGAAGAGAGAGAAAGTATTGTGGCAGAGAAGAGTGGTCAATACGGCAGTCACTCAACTTTCTCTGTCTAAAAAGGGGGCACGTTTCACTCATTCTTCTTTCTCCAGGATTCCCTCCAGACAGGAGAGTGAGGGAGTTATTTGGATAAGTTGAAGCCAAGTATTGGGATGTCTGGGTGCGTGTAGGGTCTCCAGAGATTTGGTTTATCCAGGAAATAAAAGTTGGCTGGCTTTTAGGAAAGAGAAAGTCCAAAAGTTTGGTTGGTCAGTCACTTATTCAGAATGTTGTTCTCAGTCAAGAATGAGATGCGTGTACAAGTCTTATCGGGGACGGTGGGCTTATCAAGAGGGAAATTTAGATAAGCCGGGGTGAGCTTAGTTTCCTCTTTGTTCCTCTTTCCCTTGGGGGAAGTAATCCCCCTGCTTTGTGGTGGTACGGGCTGGGACCGCTTATCTTTCTATTTTTCTGGAGAGAACTGTTGCCACTTTTTACGTGTTACATATTAATTTAAAACATATTCTATTTTGCAGGAAATGTGATAAGCCTCTTATCCAGGACAAGTCTTATCAGAGAGAGAAAGAAGCCTGGGAGGAGATTAAGTGTAATTTTTATTTTATCCGGGTTTTTTCTTTAAAAAGTTTGTGTTTCTTTAACACCTCAAGAAAAATAAGTTTCCCATTTTTTACTGAGGGAGAAAGATGAATGAATTCAAATATTCAGGACACGCAGGAAGCTCTGGAAGGAGAGTAGCCATGGCAACTAGTACATTGTAGACAACCAGGTTTAAGTTGGGGCTTGAAAAGTTTTTCACTTTCCTATTCATAAACATTTTAAACTTGCTACAGGTCTCTTAATGGGGTGGGCTCCGTTGCTGTGGAAACGAGAGTTTAAAGTTTCCTAAGGACCTGGTTGACCTCTGTGCACAATTCTGTGGAAATGTGTGACTATTTAGTTTGGGCTTTTATAAATAAAGTTGTTAAATTAGACGGATGTGGGGAAAAGTAAAAAGTTGACTAAAATCCAAACTT
>JAAXNX010002962.1:0-11892 GCA_036491905.1 Folsomia manolachei
GTTTTCCTCAGATTTGGGAGGCGACGGCGATGAGGTGGCCAGGCCAGTCCAGTGGGAGGAGGAGGAGGAGATAGACCCTACCTTCAGTATCAGTATCATTATCTATACTCTACTCTCTCCATTTAACAGAGGGAAGGCTGGACTCACACATTTAGAGGGGGAGGAGGAGCAGCCAACTATTAACTATACTCACTAACTAATCTAATCTAATCTACTACTATTGTAACCAAACTAACTAACTACCCCCACTACTCAAGACCCTTAGGATAGTAGAGAGAGGGGGAGTGGTGGGGTTGGCCACCATATGGGCAACCACACCCACCACCTACCCCACACCCAGACAGACAGCTTGTGTCCGTGTAAGAGAGAGGGAGGGAGGGAGAGAGAATAAATTTGTATTCACTGAAACCAGAGGAGGAGAGGCATATAAGCCGGTGGTAGTTTATTTATTCTCATGTTGCCTCAGCCCATAGCTGGCCTATAGTCAGTGAGGTTGGAGGAGTCTCAGCTTTCCCCGTTTCTGGTTGCTCCTCTCACTCGGCTACTTTCTCTGACCCAGCAGCAGCAGCTCCTCGTCTCATTTCACCCCCCTGGGAGTTGGAGAAAGAAAGAAAGAAAGAAAGGGGAGTCGGAACAAAGAAGGAAGGAAGGAAAGAGACGGGAGTGAGCAACTCATTCATCCCGTGTGGAGTCTCACCTTTCCCTGAATTAGATATCCTCTCATATCTCATATTTCCACCCAGTCCAAGATATCTTGTAGCAAGTAAGTACTGGAGAGGTTAACTACCACTACCACTGCTTCGTAGCTATTCCAGCCAGTCCACACCCCCCCTCCACGGAGTTGGATGGACAAAGTATCCAGCCTATGAGAGTACATACTAGGAGATACAACAAGGAGTGAGTAACGGAGTCAGCCCGGGGTAGGTTGCTACTATTTATTGCTTAGTCAACAAAATTATAAGGAGAAGGATAGCAAACAACAAGGTTCGTCTACTAACAATATTATATTGTATGATAAGGTACTTATCATGGAATAACTCTACTCACTACTCACACACGCTGACTAAATATCCACCACTCCTTCCTCAACTCCTCAACATAAGAATAACACTAACTAACTAACTAACAGTTCCCACGGGGGGAGAAGGGTCACAGGTTCAACTGCTCAGCTCTCTTAGTCTTACTCCTCTTGAATCCCATGTCTTTGTTCCTCCTCCTCACTCACATCCGTCGGAGTGCCCTTGTAGATGGCGGAGTAGATTCGTGTCTCATTTCCACCCCACAGGAAAACATGACTCCGGCCCACTACCACCCACAAAATAGTCTCCCACCTCCAGTCCACGCGCCCCCGGTGGAGAACTCCACCCATGCTCCAAATTCCATCCCGACACTCCCTGCATAGTAACAAATGAATTAGCAATGGATTAGACATGGAGTAGGAAATGACTGGGTTAATATTATTGGATAGCACACATGGAATTTGAATAGGAGTAGATTGTTGTTGGGTGCGGCTGTGAGGATGAAGAGGAGGAGCTCCCCAGATCCACCCACCACCAGGAACTTGACTTCCAAAGGCCACACCACCTCCAAACTCTGCGTCTTCTCAAATTCACCCAAACTCTCGGAATATCTGGAGAAACACAAAAGAGAAAGGTGAGATTATGGCACCACTCACTTTCACCACCACTCTCACTTTCTTAAAAGGAGTGAGCGTGTGGTCCTACTTAGCAGTAACTACTCCACCCACCCACCCACCTGTAGAGGAAGACGGCTCCCTGGTAGTTGGTCGTAGTGGATGGGGAAGGGGAGGAGGCAATGGCCAGCCAGGGGGAGGAGTTGGCACCCACCTCCGTCCCCATACTCACTCCATTCAACACGGGGATACAACTCCGTTTGACCCACTCTCCACTCCCAACCACACCCCGGCCTATCCTCCTCCGCCTCTTGTCCAACTTCTCCACTCCTCCCCCTTGTGGCAGTAGGAGTGGTGGTGGGGTTGTTGGGGGAAGGAGTTGCTCCCAAACTTGAACCACACCCACACCCTCCTCCACACCACCACCAGCCCCACTCTCCGGATCATCCAGTGTGTGGAGGAGAAGGATAGCTCGACCACTCTCCAACTCCAGGCTTCCAATCTGTATGAACCACACCCACTCAGTCAGTCATTTACTCATTCACTCTAATAAAACAATGGGAATGGATGGATGGACTTACGAGTGCTGGATTTGGGAGTGGAATGGATCGTGTGGGTCGGAGATGGAGGGGTTCTTGGCTGCGGTTGGAGATGGGGGTTGGGGAGCAGAGTAGATGAGCCACACCCTCCGAGGGAGCCGTGATCACGAGACAGCCTCCAACCCATTCCAGTCCACCAAAATCCACACCATGCACCGTCGTCTCCACGCTCCAACCACCAATTGTACCAAATTGATAACCGTCCTCCTCCTCCTCCTCATCCTCCTCCTCGCCTGTCCCAGGAGCTAGGATGTAAACTCGACTGTGGCGACCACTCCCACCTGCTCCCACAACCACGCTCTATTTAGGTCCCCTATCTAATAATAAATAAATGAGAACAACTTACCATTGGAGGAGGGTGTGACGACGTGGGGGAGGTTGGGTGACTTTGTCCTGAAAATGTCCTTGTGGGCCGAAGAGAGGGGAAGGGAAATGGTGACGGGTCGAGAGGAGGAGGTCGACGTCACTGCCAGAGCCCAACGACCCCCACCCAACTCCAAAATATCCTTCACCTGACCCCCACTCACTCGAAGTCCTCCTCCCTCTCCTGAGGTAGGGGGTAGATAGGCATCCTCCGTCCCTGAATATGTCCACCAACTCCCATCCACCACGTCCACACCACCCCGACCACGACTCCCACCCCAGAGGAGGAGGAGGGAGGGAGAGGGCGTGGAAAAGAGGAGGAATCCATTCAATATCCCTCCAACTCCACCCACTTCCTTAGAGGAGGAGGAAGCCACCTCCACAACTTGGGACAGCCCCCAGTATTGGATCCACGTGGCACGACCTAGGAGTAGAGGAGGAGGTAATGAACGGATTAGACGACTGACCACACCCACTGTCAATGATTTAGCTTACGTTGTGCAAATTGGATGGCGTTGTCGGTGTAGGCGGAGAGTGCGGCATAGTTGTCCTTGGCCCTGAAATGTAGGTCCTGTGGGATGACGTCTCCCCTGTGGTAGGTGGAGAGGAGGGCCGTTAGATTTCGTCCCCCAACCAACCCTCTCCCCGTCACCACTCGACTCGCTCCAAGGGGACGCTCAAAGGTGAGGCGCCCATTTATCACTATATCCCTCCCTCCTACTTGTGCTGGGATTGCCAATGTTCCCAGAGTCTGGCTCAGGAGGACTCCATTGAACGCTCCAAGGGGACGCTCAAAGGTGAGGCGCCCATTTATCACTATATCCCTCCCTCCTACTTGTGCTGGGATTGCCAATGTTCCCAGAGTCTGGCTCAGGGGAACTCCATTGAGGGGACCATGGAGAGTCACACCCCCAGGAGCAATCACGTCCCCTCCATCTATCCTCACTCCTCCCCCTATATCTTGGGGCCCAGTGCGGAGGAGAAGGTCAACCAATCTCACTCCATCAACCACTCCACTCGGAACTCTGAACAATTTATTTAACCCAACCACACCCACTCTGATTAGTACAAGTGACCCACTTAATCCTGATGCAACCCACTCACCTGAGACTCCTGACCCTGGCTAGTGGGGGTAGACGAAGGGGTGTGGCCAGAGTGAATGAGGAGTTGTGTGCCCCTTCCACCAGTCCAGTCTCCTTCCACTCCGTCAGATTGAGCCCATTGAGAGTGGGTGGGGTAGAGAGGGGGAGGAGGAGGAGGTTGTCCACTTCCAATCCCTCCAGAAGGAGGAGCACTCTCTCCTTGTTGGTGGATGGGTGGAGGAGTGAGTTGGGTCCATGCAAACTCAGCCAGGAAGGGGAGGAGGAGGATGGGTCCACCTCCACTCCATTTACAGTCACCACACCTTTCTTTCCACCAGTGAGTCGTGCATGGTTGGCGGACAGTGAGGTCCACCCACTCCCACCCATCGTCTGATTCGTCCCATTGGAGAGGAGGGAGAGGAGGAGGAAGGAGGGCAGGGGGAGACCATTCAGTTCCCAGGATCCTCCTCCACCGGATATTCGGAGCTCCTCTGCCTCTAACGAGTCCTGGAAATTGGGGGCTCCTGCACCAAATTAATAATAACTGATAAGTGACCCAGCTCCATAGATAGTTGAAAATAGGGGTTCCTGGGGGTGTGGTTAATTATAGGTTAGACAGATATACCTTGTAGAATGACGTTTCCAGTCCAAACTTGGTCCTTGGTTCTGGACGCCGTGTTCTGTTGAAGGGAGGAAAGGGAGACTCCACTCAATCTGACGCCGCCATCTTTTCTGGTGTTGGTTGTTGAGGCACCCCCCTTGAACTCCACCCTCCCTCCAAAAGTGGGTGGGTGAGTGAGGGTGACGGGGGTGGAAGTAAACCAGACGGAGCGGAGAAGGGTGGACCAACTGAGTCCATTCAAGGAAGTGGGTGGGGCTGGCTCCTTGTTTAACTGGAGAGAACCCTTCACCAGGAGTCGACCGTTGCTGGAGTGGGAGTGGTGGGAGCCAGGTCTCCCTCTACTTGTATTCCTGCCAGTGGTGGGTGGAGCATAGAGGAATCCCAGGGCAGCCGACACATCCGATCCATCCAGAGTGTGGGTGTCAACTCCTCCCTCGGGTCCCACCACTCGAACACCTCCCTCAAATATCTTGACCCCACTTATCCGGGATCCCTAAGGGCCACAAACAAGGAATGATGCATAAATAAATAAACAAATTCTGACCACACCCACAAAGGTACAAATTCTAATATTAGTAGATAATAGAAGGGTGTCCCATTCTCTCCACCCACCCACCCACCCACCTTGTTCCGAGTGACGAGTTGTGAGTCCGGGTGGAGTCCATTGTTGAGTGTGGCATTGGTTGGGAGAGCCAAGAGCCCCACAACCACGCCCCCTCCACCACCAGCTACCCTCCCATGACTAAATCTGGCGGCTCTGTCCGTTCTGAGCGTGTTGGAGGCCAGAGCGGGGACATTGACTCCTCCCACCATCCCACTGCTCACCCAAATACCCCCGGAAGTAGAGTAGGAGTCTTCCTCCTCCTCCCCCAAATAGAGTGAGGCCAGGAATCGAGTGGGCGTGGTCACAGTTTGATTGGATGTGGATAGAAGCCAGGATCGACCCCAGACGGAAGAGGGGATCCCATTCAGTGTAGTCCCGTCCCCTATGTCCACTCCCCCAGAGGAAGAGGTGGAGGAGAAGCCGGATGATAGATGGAGGGATGTGGAGGACAGTTCCAGAGGAGAGCTCCGATCCCCTCGCACCAAGGAGGACAGGAGGGAGTCTGGGCAACAATTAAACCAGGGTCATTACTCAATCAGTCCTTGGAATATAAGGAAGGGGGAGTGGCCCGGTATTTGATCTAAAGGTTTATTAATTGTGCCCACTCACCAATATCCCTCTCCACCACCACCCTGTCCGTCGTCTTTGGAGGAGGAGGAGGAGTGAGGAGGGTCCCAATAGTGAGTGGAGCCTCAAAGGCCAACTCCCCAGATAT
Organism: Folsomia manolachei; assembly: GCA_036491905.1. Classification (NCBI taxonomy): domain Eukaryota; kingdom Metazoa; phylum Arthropoda; class Collembola; order Entomobryomorpha; family Isotomidae; genus Folsomia; species Folsomia manolachei. The sequence goes on from JAAXNX010002962.1 coordinate 5,619, forward strand.
GACTTGCTCCTTCTGTGGTGGGTGTGGTCCCGGACCCTGTCCGTCGTCTTTGGAGGAGGAGGAGGAGGAGTGAGGAGGGTCCCAATAGTGAGTGGAGCCTCAAAGGCCAACTCCCCAGATATGACTTGCTCCTTCTGTGGTGGGTGTGGTCCCGGCCCCTTGTGCTGCTGCTGCTGCTGCTGGTGGTGGGGATGGGAGATGCGGAGAGTGTCCTCCATGTCCTCTCTGTTGGTATTTCATTACAAATATAATATACGAATATTAAGTCCTTGTTTCAATTCGAATAAATACAAATAAAAGTGGGAGTGGTTGTGGGAGTGACATACGTTAGATTCCGTCCCCCTTGAAGAGAGAGAAGGGTGAGGGAGGAGTTGAGAGTGAGTCCTTGTCGCACAGCCACCAAAGAATCAAAGAGTGTGACCACCTCCACCACCCTGCTCAACCTCACCCCGGCGGAGGAGGAGACTGGAAAATTGGACTCCTCCCAACCTCACCCCCTCACAATCCACTCGGTCCGCCTGCAAATAAAAGAGAGAGGAGCAGAGTCAGTAAGCAGTAATTAGCGCGACCTCCTAATTATATTCCCCCCCCCCCCCCCCACACACACATCCCCAGTGGAATCACCAGCCATGAACTTACTTGGAACGTGGAAGTGAATATGGTGGGGGCGGAAATGGTTTGATCCTGATTGAGTAGGAGGAGATTGGGGAGTATGGAGAAGGACGTCCCCCTCAGAGGAGGAGCCACCCTTTGAAGGAGGAGGGAATACAGCTCGGAGGGAGGACGCCTGGGTGGTGGTCTCAGTGAGTCGGAGGGATCCAAGCACAAATTTCCTTCCCTTGACCACGGTAACTGGCCCCTTAGCCTTGTTGTTGTTGGCGGTGGTGGGTGTGGGCAGCCAGTCTGTGGGTGAGACGCCATTGAGAGTGGCAACCCCACCAGAGTCCCCTCCCACATGGAGAGAGGAGAAGTTGGGGGAGGAGCAGAATTTGGTGGAGGAGGAGGACCTCAGTGCACCATGAGAGAGTAGATGGAGGAGATCTCCTGAGGATGGTGAGTGGGAGGAGTGACGGAGGGATTTATTGATTCGAGTGTGGGGTGCGAGTATTGAGCCATGGATGGTGGCCCGTCTTGAGAGGGTGTGAGAGTTGAGTCGTATCCTCTGACTGGGTGACCATTCCCCCAACTTGAGTCCTCCAAAGGAGGCAGTGGCAGAGATGTCTCCTCCTCCTCCAAAATGGAGTCCCTTGAGCCCCTTATTCCTCAGTTGTTGGAGGTGTGGAGAGTCCTTGAGGAGTAGACCAAAGTCTCCAGCCTCACCCACGTCCAGGCGACCCAGTTTACTAGGATAGTATCATAAATAAAAGCTAGTACTGTGGGTTGTCTACTTTATCATCTCTCTGTCTGTCTGTCCGCCCGTCTGTTCCCATAGTTCTGTTTGAGTACATGCCCAAACAGGGGATAGCTGTCTATTTATGAGTTACTCCTGACCTACCTTGATATGTTGAGTTGACCAATGGAGCCACCCTGAGTGAGAACCAGCTCCCCAAAGGAATAGTTCCCTCCATCACTCACGCTCACAAAGTCCACTCCCAAATTTATCTTCCCATTCACGAGTCCATGGCCATGACCCCTCCCGAGGCCAACACCATCCCCACCCACCACCAGGTGACGGAAACGAGCTCCACCTGGGAACAAACCATACCCATTAGTCCCCAGAAGACAAACACCACCAATTACTCATTACTCCACCCACCCACTACTCACCAGATAGACGATTGAGAGACTTCTCTCCAGGACTGGTGGTGAGAATGGCGGATTGAAGGATGGCACCAAGACCCAGTCCACTCCTCCCTCTGGAACCACTCCCACTGCTGGTTCCATTCCTGTCGGTTGGATGGAGTAGGTGGAGCTGGGAGGTTGAGATATTGAGCCAAGTGTGGGAGGCGGTGATGGTGACATCTCCATGAAGGGCCACTCCATCCTGGAACAACGTCTCGATATTCTTCCCATTCAACCAGCGAGTGAAAAGGGAGGTGGCTTGGGTGGGGACTCTTCCTCCTCCCACTCGAACCACACCCTCCAAACTCTGATTCCCTCGAGCCAATAGATATTTGGAGGAGGCAGCAGCTCCACTCCTCAACTCCAGTCCAGCCAGTGTCCCATTCACCAGGCTCCTCCCACCCAACTCCACGGAGGAGGACTTGAAGGTCACGGGTCGGAGGAATGTTCCCCCAGAGGAAGAGGATTTTGTGGCATAGTCGGAGAGGGGAGCCCCATTCAATCCACCCTCCAACTCCACTCCTACACAACACACAGGTCAAAGTAGTGTCTCAATAACCAGCCAGGTGTGGGTGTGGCATGCGAGTATCCAACAGGATAATTAAACCCACCCCACTTACCCATATTGAAGGGCGTGACTGTGGGGCTGGAGAGGGCGTTGAGTGAGTTGGGTTGATTTGAGAGAAGGAGTCCTCCCACGACGCCTTCCACACCCACACCATTCCAACTCCCAAGCTCCGCTTCCTTGGTGGCGAGTCCACTGAGAGGGTTGACTCCTCCCCCTCCTGGGTGAGCGTGAGGTGGGAAAACAAGGGATGAGAATATGATGGAAGTGGAGGATGAGATGGAGGTGACGTGGGGTTGATGACGATGGAGGGAGGAGGCCAGTCTCTTCCCCAACTCCCGAACCACACCCCCCTCACCCACCTGTCTCTGGAGGGAGTCCAAGTTGGAGGCCAACTCCCCGTTCAGTCCCCTCCCCTTCACATTCAACTCCTACAATCAAATATCATATTCAAAACACATGGATCAGTTTGGGATGATAGAAAAGAGACTAAGTGGGTGTGGTTGTTGTAGTACTACTACTGACAATACTTACGGCGGTGACGATGGAGTTGACATGTAGCGGACCTTTCCACTCCAGAAATCCGGAGCCGAGACGAAGGATTGGATCATGTGATTTGGGTGCGGATGAGATGGCAGCCCCCAGTTGGGTGAGGTCAATGGATTCCAGTCTCCTCCTCGCTCCGGTGCACCAGGACTCCAGTCCTGCCCCCAGCTGGGAGTGGTCATTACGGTGACTGAAACTAACAGCATACAGTCCCCCACTGGAGGGTTGAGTGGAGGTGATATTCATATTCGCCTCCTTGGCGGAGAGGAGGAAAAAGTGTGGTTGAAATGGGAATGGTTGAAGGGTGAGTGCTCCTCCTCCTCCACCCCCAGAGACGAGATCAAAGTGTTTGACTTGAGAGAAGCTCCACCCATTGTATTGGAAGAGACGGAGTCGATCCACTTCCAGCAGCACCAACACGAACTTGTCTCCCCACTAACCACACAAGGAATAAGGATGAGGATCAAATCAAGGCACACCCACAGTCAACATTGGAAACACGAACGAGTCCGTACTCGTCAGTGGCTAATCAAAGGGAGGGAGATGAGGTGACTTACGGAGAGTGGTAGAAACTGTTGAGCTCCTCGAGTATGGAAGCTTTTGAAGGGGATGAACCTGTGACTCCCCCACTTCATTATGACGGACTTGACCCTCTCGTCCCCCTTTCCATCCTCATCTAAAGGGGACAAGATTCATACCAAATTAGAGGACTCATAAATCATTCAAGTAGGAGCGATATAAGATGGAAGATAGATAACCAAATGGCTCGACTCCTCACCTCTCACACAATTGTTGGCAATGGCCAGGAAATGCTCTGTCCGTCCTCCTCCCTCTTCAGTGCCCCCTTTGAATGAGAAGTGGACCATGTGTTTGGCTCCAAATGTGCGGATCCTTTGGAAGCTCACCCAGTCCCCTTCACGGTGACCCCATTTGTACAACTCGGAGTGAATGGATGTGGAACCTGGAGGAAGGAGTCACTTAGTGGCTGACGAACCACCCACCAATTGATTAATGACTTGGTTACTCACCGGAGGGATCCATGTAGTTGGCAATGGCAAGATATTGATTGTTGAGAAGGGAGAAATGCGTGAGTGAGGTTGGGTGGGAGGCAGGGAGGGAGGAGACTTGATCCAGATAACCACCTTGCCATCTGTACAGTCCCACTCCACCTCGGGAGCCGAGTTTAAGGGAGGAGAGTGGAGCCAGTCCCAGCCACACCACTCCATCCGTCCCACGCCAACTGGCACTAACTCCTCCTCCTCCTCCAGGGTAGATGGGGGTTGACCAAGGGGTGCTCAGTGTCTGAACTCGCAGCAGCCGTCGTCGTACTATCAGTCACAGTGGGAGGAGGAGGTGATTAGTTAGTAATAGGAATAAAAATAGAGCCAATAGCAAGTAATGGACTGGGTGTCTCCACCCACCACTCCCCCACACTCACCCAGATCCAGACGAAGGAGTGGGGACCCAGAGGCAGGAGGAGTGACACTCTCTCCACTGTTGTTGGATGTGGGTGTGGTTTTGGACGGGAGTGGTGGGAGGACTCCATCCATAGCAGGGATGAGTGGGAGCAGATGGGGGGCGCCATCAATGTCCAGGAGTTGAAGGGAGGTGGGAGGAGGTCCGGTCAGATTGAGTCGAGTCACCTCCACCGCGCTCTCCACCCCCTACATTCCGACACACCAAAAGGAGTTTAACCAAGGATAGCTCTGGACAGCCCACCCACTGCAAAGCTACTAAGGAATCCTTCCTTATCTTATATTAATTAATGTTAAATATATACTCACGGCTAGTCGATAGAGGATGAGAGTGGTGGTGGGATGTGGTTGGAGTGGCTACAAGTGCAGCAATGAATGAGATGTTGTGGAGAGAGAAGGGGAGGATGGCGTGGGGTGGTGGGGTGGTAGGTTGGAGTGGGAGGGAGTCGAGGAAGGTGGGACTGGGTCTCCAAATCTCCTTCACTATCCACGCCCCCCCATCATCTAGTTGGAAGAGTATAGGGAAATAATAATTAGACCACACCCCCTCCACTCTTTCTCTACTCTCTCTTCTAACTTAACTTGGCCTACCTTTGGTGGTTGAGGATGGGGAGGGTGAATGGTGTATTTTCCTCCTGGAGCGAGGGAGTAGAGGATTATCCGCCGTGATGATGGCTCTCTTACTCCTCCTCCTCCCCCCACTAGATGGGGATGGGGCTGGTGGTTGTAGATGTGGGAGGAGTGCGGCATAGACCTCCTTCCCATAAGACTCGAGTCGAGCACGAATGGCGAGTCGAAGGAGGACATCCACCTCACCATCACTCCTCCTCTCTCCTAAAGTGGGTGGAGGTGACTAATTGATTGACTGACTACCTAACCTACTGGATGATCCCTTACCTGTTGCTGTGGTGGATGAGGTTGTGGGGTTGACTGTAGTGAGGAGGAGGAGGAGTAGAAGTAGTTTGGTCCCCATTGTCCTGCTCTTCCTCTGGGTGGGTGTGTGACTACTTCCTTCCCTCCTTCCTTGTCTTGCACCCACTATGGGGAGGTGGTGGAAGATGGGAGGAGGTAGAAGTGGAGACTACTGTCTGTCCTCCTCTTGGGTGGGGTAGCACTGCTACTAATTAATAATACTACACCAACAACAACCTGTCTCTGCTTGTTGAGAGGTTGGCGGTGAGTGAGCGAGTGAGTGAGTGAGTGGGTGGATAACTCCCAAAAGTAAAGTGGAGTGGCCAAGTAAATTAATGTGAAGGTTGCTGCTAATTGATTGATTGATTGATTGAGAAATCCGCCTCCTTCCTCTCCTTCTTGCCCTGGTGGATGGATGATGGAGGTAGAGCATCTGTGGTTGAGACCAACTCTGGGTTGGATTCCCAACCACCACCACCCATGGCAATCCGTGTGAGGGTTGGTTGGGTTCTATCTATTCCCTATTGGATAGGTCACCCTGAAATTTGACACTTGTAATGTGTCAACTGAACGCTATATAGTTGTGGACTTTGAAAAGTATGCAAATAGCCAAATTTGTGTGATGGTAACCACCACCACGGGTTGGGGGTGAGTGAGGTGGTCAAAATGGACTTGACATTTTGTACACATGTCCAATTGAATGACTTGGACGCTTTGTCCAACGCGGTCGTGGGCACATCTCTGGCTCGGGCTATATGAAGGCTGCACTGGAGGTTTGGGTATCCGTACTCATGGTCAACCAAGGTTTCGTTTAGGGCGTCCTTTATTCAATTTTGGATGGACAGGTGCCCTAAATGCCCTAAAGTGCCCTAAATGCCCTAAATGCCCTAAAATGCCCTAAAATATACTAAGTGCATCATGGGGAAAGTGGAACCTTCGGTAAATGCACGAAATCAAAATCACCATCTCGCCTGATCCGTTGAAGAAAAAAAAT
>JAAXNX010002964.1:0-11881 GCA_036491905.1 Folsomia manolachei
TGGTTGGATGGATTACGTAACAGGAGGAAATGGGCCACAATATCACAATCAGTTCAACAAAATCAGTTCAACTTCAACAGGTGTGGGAATGTAGAATGCAATGCATCCAAAATTCAGGACACATTCGAATTCGAGAAATACTCTGCCGACGAAGTTAGTGAGCCAAGATAAAACTCCATAAAATAAAACAAATAAAATTGCAGTGTTGGTTAATAGTGGGTTGGATTTACGATTGAGACTCTTACCAAAAAAGTTTAATAACTCTATCTCATTCATGATCAAACATTGCAACTAGTTCCTAGCCCCAAACTACTGTATGCAATACATTAACATCCAGAACTAAGTTATTCTCACGTTTCTAACCGGAAACAGACACACCACCAGTTGCACTAGTTGCAGCTTTTATTCAAATGTCGCGTTGTACAAAAACACAAGTTTTAAATTTTAAACCTTTTTAAAACAAAAACCAAATGCTTCTATTGCATGCAGTAAAGAAAATGTGTCACTGTAGTACTTACATATGTGTCTTCTCCAAGAATCTGTTGGAATCCTGAAAAGGGGTTGATGAGATTTGACCAACTTTTAAGAGCTTAGCTCATTGATAACTTTAGAACTAAAAGGGACCCTCATTCAGTACGAGGCACTTAAAACTTTTTCCAGATGGAAATTCATCCAGGCACAAAAGCCATTTAAATGTCTCCAAGTCTCATATGGATCCAGATATAATGGAGTCCTCAAGATGTCTGGATTTGGGTTGGGACACAAGATATTTGATACTTGGTTGGTCACTTGAGATGTCTTGAGAATTTTTTGTTACTCCTTTCCTTCCTCTTCGGAATGGCAGTAATGCAATGAGGGTTGGAATCTTGGAAGGATTACAAAAAATGTCCTTAAAACACTCGCTGCACTAACAATTCACCAAATATCCAACAATGTGCAGGACATTGAACAAACTGATCAAATTTTTAAGAGATTCAGGATCATCTCGCTCAAAATGAATGAGTCACTGATGACTGGGATGAGTGTCACTCCCAATTTGTTACACTATTGTTGTTTTGGGTACTTTTTTTTTACCTGCAATCAAGAATTGTACCCAACACTATATTACTGTATTGGCTTCTACAAAATTGTCCAAGTTTAAGGGTTGTTGCTAAAAATACACTGCATGCAACCCTTCCTTGAATACGGGCATTCTTCCCAAAATACTGGGTAAGGTTATTAAACCGTTCAAAACATGTCTACCTGGGCAAAGTCCTTTCCCTTAATTTCCTCCGATTTTAAGAAAATTTAACCCTTTACATTTTATCTCATTTTACACGGCACACATACTTACACCCACCCACACCAAGTAAGAAGTAGGTGTGCAAGTCAACTTAAGGAAGTTGACATTACTTGACACAGCACAGCTATAACCAAACCACTACTGGCTAAAGTACCACACTCTAAAAAAGTCTAAGCTTGACTGAGCCCAGTATACAAATGAGTGAGTTGCATTATTGCATGGCATTCCGTTCGTTTGTTGGTTTCAGGCAGGCAATGCTTATTCTTTACAAACGACTTCTACTACCTTTTACAATTACTATCCTACCTGTGGCTGTATTCAGCCACTAACCAAACGAGGTGGATATCAGGACTATCATCCTTTTTACCAATTCCCATCACTTGCCGTATCCCTGGCCTGGGTTGTCTTGATGAGAGATATCATCTCTTCTGCCGGTCTGCTTGATTCAAGCAAACTATTTTAAAACAACTTGTTGCTTTTCAATGAGGACAATGCATGACTTGCATTGGCTCTTTTGAGTGTTTGATATCAGAAACTTGAGCCATCGGGAAAATATGTGTTTGCATAGGATTGAACTATACTTTGGAATATCTCGAACTGTAAAATAGTGTAGAATTGCACACGGCGACAATTGTTGCCCTCACTTCCCCCGCAAGCTATTTGGCTCGCTTTTTACAACAATAACAAAGTGTCACCTAACATGAATAGGTTGGGGATGAAAAATTGCATGAAATGCGTAAACAGTTCCTCAGGCTAACTATCAAACAAATATTTTTCTTTAAATTGGAACAAACGAATAGAGCCACGAGCCATGGTATGGTTTGTAGGGACCAAAATTTCTATATGAACCGACAGTTAGTGCATTTACCATGTTTTCATATGTACAGGATCCAAACAAGGCTTGAATGGAGAGGTAGAAGAAAAAAATGAAAATACCATATGCACAAGTATACAATTCCCTATTTGAAATACGCTAAGTGGAGAATTCCATTATGGAGACTGAACTGGACTTGGAGATGTTTTATAGTCGGGACCAGACAAAACTGGATTGGATTGCCTTCCCTGGATAAAAGAATTAGGATTCTAGTTTCCATCCAAAAAAATCCGAATAGTAAAGTTACCTAACCTGGCGAAGGTATACAAATATTCTGGTTGGGGACACAATGCTGATAAGCAACTACTATTACCAGAAGACATAGCAAAGTTACCTATAGTTGAATCCATCAACATTTTCATTTCATTGTTGAAATTGGCCCAGAAGTTTGAATGCAAAGTATGCAACTGCTCAATAATAAGTACAAGAATGAGCCTAAACCACTTTTAAATGTGGCTCAAATCCAAATGTAACTGGAATAAAATAGATAATAAGCCATGGTATAATATCATTTGGAGATGTGTATTCCACCCAGAAAAAGAAGATGAGCCTAATCATCCCGTCTCGTGCTTTTCCTACCTATTCGTATCTCTTATTAAGTTTTGTATTGTATTCTCCACAATAAATTGAATGCGGCTCAAATTCTCCAGCCAGACATTTCATTTCATCTTCAGTCGGTATTCCAGTCGAGGCTCAAACCCGTAAAAAAAGTGTGTTGAATGCAGAGCCGAATTACATGAATACAGATACTTCTCACATATTTAAAAGGCAGTAGGAATCCTACTACTTAGGAGTATGATGCAGTCCAGCCAAAGTAACCAGCTAAGGGACTGAAGCTGCGTGGGTAGTAAAAAAAAGTACCTTCAATCTACCTCACCAAGAAAGGGACGAAGGGTTGTGATTAGTAATATATAGAAAATCGTGATGATGATGAAGTGACTAATCTCCTAGGGTGGTGGATCCTATCTTGGTTGAAAACATGGCATTTACTCTTCATTTAAAATTTGGCATTGTTCTCAAATGCATCCCACAAAGAGACAGTCTAGTCTTAAAAATGCATCTCTTAAAATTGGGAGCTGTAAGGATGTTAATTGTTGCAGTGCATGCAAAAGCATACCACCCAATTTTTGTCGAGATTCAATCAATAATTGTAGACTACTCGCATTTTTAAAATCTTGACACATTGCGTGATTGGTTGCAACAAAATCCGGATTTGTTAAAATAAAAATGATTTCAAACCTGTCGCTCTATTTGATTGAAAATTGCTCGGAGGGATCGGGAGAAGGAATTACTTGATTTTTATTTTATTGACTTTTTGCCCTGGGAAGTATGCAACACTAACTTATTTGAATAAAAGCGTTTCTGGTCACGACTAGTCTTTGTCAATCCCAATTAACGGTCGGAAACACAATCATCCTTTTAATTGCTGAATCTAAATTAATTACTTGTGTCCCACACCACATATTTTTAATTCAAAGTGATGCGATGAAAGATCGGTATTAGAGATTAATGAGGGTGATAAATGATGGGTATGTGCAAATTCTAATTGTTTTGTGAACATGCATCTCCAATGCATTGGAGTTTGATCACGAATAGAAATTTGGAAAGGGTTAGAAATGCAGTTGAAAGGCAATCATCCGATAAATGAAGTCTAGCATTATTTGCGATGTCCTCATTGCATTAATTGCAATGTTATGTTAAGAAAATCATTCCAAATTATACCGAGTGCAGTGAGAGATTGAGATGATTTCCATTCCCTGCAGGCATTAATTAAATGCTGATTCATTCATGTCAATCAAATCAAGTCATACATTTTTGTAAAGGATGTCATAAAGACGGTCAGAGCATAGATTACCGTTTGTGAAGGTAGACTTGGGTTTCATTCGTAAAAAATGGAGATGTAAGGTATTCGTCACTTGTAATTCATCATCCCGTTGTCAAATAAGTAAAACTAAACCACTCGCCTTCGGGGATGGAATGAATTTGAAGCTGAGACGCTAGGATTGCAGTCCGATTTGGAATAATACACATGCAGATTATTCTTTGGTTTCAGTTGAATCCATAATTCACCAAAACCACAAAATGTGGTGTGTTAAAGCTTGACAGTACAAATGAATGTTAAAACACATATGTAGCATCTGTTTCCATCTCTGCTGAAGGGTGACAGAGATGTGAATAGTAAATGACTGAAGGCTATAAACGAATTCACTAGAAGTAAATTACGTTAAGAGAGAAATAAAATTGGCTCAAATTGAGTTGACAGTGTGGTCCCAGTTAGGTTTTACCTTGATAAAAAAATAGTTTCGGGATTTTGAAGAGAAATGGATGTTAGCTGGTGGAATGATGTGAATTCAAGGAACTAAAATTTCTGAGAGCTTACATTTTATTGAACTTGATTAGAAATTGTCAGTCTTATTTGTCATCACGTTTTTGTCGCTTTGATTTCTTCTTCTTTTTGGCTTTCTTACTTTTATGTTTCTTGTGCTTCTTGTGTTTAGAAGAGTTGGACCTTTCGTCAGATTTGGGCTTATGAGTTTTGTGATGTTTCAACTTGGCCGTTTGAGATTCCGATGATTTGTAAGTTTCTCTTGAGGGGGACCTTCGCTTATCTGGCGTACTTAAGGCACGTGGTCTGCTGGATGTTGAGATACTGGTAAGGGTAGGAAGAGGCTTTGGGATAGGTTCAATATGAATGGTGCTAGGCACAACTGGTACATATCCTTGTGCTACTACCGTTTTAGAACTGCAAGGTTGTGCAGGTGTCGTGGACGTTAGGGTTGCCATTGCTGCAGGTCGAACAGGAAGATATTCTTTAAAATCACGATCAGCAGGTACAAATTCCTTGGTTGGGTTCCGAAATACGTGAAGATAGTTGCAAGAGCCGCCTTTAACACAGTGGCGATGAAGGAAAGACCAGCATATTGCCGCACGCCAAGAATCAATCTTGACGAATTGTACGCTTATCTGACGACCATTGTAAAATCTTGCGTTGAATGTTCTGAACGCCTAAAATGTGTATACAACAAAAACAAATTAAACATCGTATAAAAATTGCATGATATCTTGACAGCCATACCTCCACAGCCGAGCGGATGTTATCGTACTGAATATATACATTTCCTCTTAAATGGGCTTCCAAATTACAACAGACTTTAAATTGCAGGACTGTTCCGTGTTTTCTAAATTCCGGAAGGACATCTGCATAAAATTCTCTGCAAGTTAGCAAAACAAAAAAAAGTTAACCTATCTGCGACTTCACAAACAATTCAGTTAATCATTTCTTACAAAAACTCTGCCTGCAAATCCGACTTTTCATATTCTAATCCTAAATCCAGATCGTACTCATCTCGTAGACCTTCTTGTAGTAAAAAATGAGTAAAGAAATTTGGCACTAGTAAAGTTTGACTTAAAACTGGACTAGGATGAGCACTGAAAAGAAATATGTAAGTTTTCATGAATTAATGATCTGGGACAGAAATTAGATAAATTATCCACGCACAATTCACATAGCTCAAAAAACCTGCAGGCACCAGTCTTCACAAAACGTTTGCAAGTTTCTCGTCCACTCTCATCGATTCCTTCTGGCATCACATAGGACAGCGGTGGAGTCTCGATATCCTGATTTACAAGATTTTGAGCATGAATAAACAATTACAGACATTTTCCAACTTTCCAACTTTTTCTTACCCCACATAAAAAGTCGAGATATCGGTTGTAGTCCTCTTCCTGTGAAGGAATGAATCAACCAAATCGTCGCATTCTAAAAATCTGTTTCAAATTGAGTGGACCATGTGCATAAGGAATGTTAAGGAAATATTTTTTGCGTAATTGCCTAACCAGAACCCTTTCAATACCATAATACCCGAATAAACTATTCTAAAATGTGTCATTATAATTTGTCTGTACGATAAAAAGGATATCAATCTATTAAGATGTCGAATGACGCCCAAATTGTCCCCAAGCCCGTATTAATTTACACGTCAGTTATCCCCCAAACGCCAGAATAGATCTTCCTCTTGCCTGTTTTTGCACCCGTTCCTTATCAATCCGCTCATTTTCCTCTCTCGCAGTTTGTTCAGCTCGCTCCTTCTCCTCCCACTCTTGTCGAATTATTTCCTGGATAGAGTAAATATACATAAAATACCTACTAATAATTATTATTGAATTTAATCTGGAAGACAATAACTTACAGCTTTCTCCGCCCTGGCCTTGTTCAACCTCTCCTGTTCGGCGACCTTAATTTTTGAACTAATCTCGAAAATTCTATCTCTCCTCCTCCATTCTTCTTCTGGGAGAAAGTATTTTGTGGCGTCGTCCGCGGAGTCCTTACTGGCGACAACTTGAACTTCTACTTCCATAGCTTGAGCTTGAGCTCCGGCTGCGGCANAGCTCCGGCTGCGGCAACTTTTTGTCGAATCCGTTTTCGACGGAGTTTCTTTACAACCTTCCTCCAAGGTCGGTTATCCTTCCGACCCATTTTCTAGCTTGCTTATCTCAAATTGCCAACATGTACAACTCATCTTTTAATTAACCTTAAGAATACTTACTCCCAAAAAATTCAACCTATGAAGGCGAATCATAACAAATCCTCTTTTTCCCAGAAATTCGCTTGAAATGAGATTTTGCATCCAACTTTTTCGAAACTTTTTTATTTCATTTCATAGAAAAGCCAGTACAACAATATCTGCTAAGGATTTCTATCACATATGGACGGAACAGGTAACCCTTAGACAAGTAAATTGGGTCAGGTCAGGACAGGGTCATGTCATTTAAACTGACTCAGTTTAATCAAACCAAGATTAAACTCGTACCAAAAATAATGCTTTCTAACCCCGATTTTCTTTTGATTACAGAAATTAAGTGTCAGCATTCCGTCGGAGACACGCCACACTGAGCACATAGCGCTTTAAATTCCGAGTGAAAATAGTCATCAGTAATTTTAGACAGTAAAGCTACGACAAGGAAAGAGTTCCGGTGCGCCGGCCAAGGTTATGTCGACTTTATTCGAGTGGGAGAAAGTGAACCAAGAAAATACTGAAAAAGCAAACAAAATATTTTAGCAAATGCCCGTGGTACTTGCCAATTTTTTGCAAATTAACTTACCCGTAAATGGATGCGTATCAATCAACGTAAGCAGCGGTTGTATAGTTGTTATCCTTTTGCCAAGAAATTCATAATTATTCGCCCCGATAAGTGAGGTAAGTCCGGAGTTAAACCCGATTAAATCATGTTTCAATGCGCGTTCCGCGATAAATTGTGGAAATAACCAGGCCGCAGGAAATAAATAGTTTACGGCTACTTTTTGTAGGCCTGCGGCATGAAACTGGAGAAAATGCTTCTCCGTTTCGATAACTCGCTGAAGTGGGTTATCCACGGCGAGGGGAGATTTTATGATTCCAATCGTCCTAAGATAGTAATAGGTGGTTATCCATCGGATAACTTGTTCTCAATTTTGGATAAGCACTTACCAATGATTGCACAGGATATCTTCCTGAGAAGGGTGCAGCTCACAGGGAAGTGTGTCCACGAGGGATAAATGAGACGGTAACTCGCTTTCGGACCTCTTCTCCAGGAGATATTGTCTTATCGAGCCGACAATCAGGGATAACATTATGGACGCAAAATGGACGTCGTACTTTCTCCGGATGGCCTTTATTGGACCGAGGTCAACTGTATGTGAAAGTATAAATCCATTTTGTTTGGGGTTTTTTTAGCCGGAGTGGATTTGAGGAACCAGCACCACACAACAGTCGCAAATTGAGGGGCATGGATATCGTATCGATTATCTGGAGAGGAATTGTATTTTATTATTGGGTAAAGATTAATCATGGTTAGCAGAAACTAACCTTTTTCCAGACTGGTTCATTTTCTTCTTTCACTAAATAAGGTGCCTTGGCCCCAGTGAGGGCATCTAGCAAGTGGAGGATTGAATAGCCATCCGCAAATACTAGAAGTGAGAACAACTTATCTTTGATAAGCACAGCTTAGTTACTTAATTGCTTACCATGATGTATTTTAAAGGCAATGATAGTTGTGTCTTGATTCGGAATAACAATTACTTCCCAAGCTGGAGCCAGTTCTTCATAAAGTTTCTCCATCCAAGCGTCCACAAGCTCTTCTAACGTTTCTCCAACTCCTAATCTTCTCTCTGTGATGAGCTTATCCAGATTGATGGACGCTGGAGGAAGGCTTTTGGCAAAGACGTAACCACAAAATGTGACCAGACAGGAAAATAGTTTCTCATACTTTGGACGAGGACCAATTTTGGGTTCTAGTAAAGAGCTGAAGAACCGGGATTGCACTTGATCCAGATTCAGGTGACCTTGAACATGACACAATAGACCGAGACTTAATTTGGACTTTTTCCAGGAGCATCCGATGGTAAATGCGGCGTCTCCAGTGCTCACGGAAGCTAGGTCGCTACGAACCAATTTGGCGAGGAGGATGACGACTCCTTTGGAGGCAAGGAGGAGGAGGAGGGGAAGGGATAAGAAGAAGAGGAGGAAGGTCCAACATATTCCGCCGAGGAGAAGGATGAAGAATTTGGAGTACTTCGTTCCCTTGTGACCACTGGAATATTGGTACAGTTGACCCATTTCGAAAATTTTTGCTTAAAAAATCGAATGTATTCCACAAAACAAGATTTTACACTCTCACTTAAGTTTACAAATCGACAAGGATTATAATGTCGACTTAAATTTTATTGTAAAATTTTGGACATGTATATTATCAGAAAGGATTGAATTTTGCAGATTTTAAAATTTAATTTCAGTACAGCCATTTCGTTGTTTGATATAACCAGAAGGTGCGCCTTCGTCACACACCTCAAGACCAGATAAGTTAACCTTTCTTTGTTTTCTTAAAACAGAGAAACTACATATGTACATTTTGAAACGTGCGTATGCGAAATATTACAATAGGATATGAAAAAGTTTGCAAAAGGCAAATGATACGTTTTTTTACAGAATTGGCAACGAGAATATTAGTACACGCGCATGTATTCATATATATCTACACAGGTTTAAAGAGTTTGATCTCGGTAAGATAAGCTAGTTGGGATAAGTGAAGTTCTGTTGTTGAGGTTGGGCACGACAAATGGCGAGAACAACCCGTTAAGTGTATTTTGCAACCGTTACCAAAGTTGAGATCAGAAATAGACTTGGGATGAAATGAAGATATCTTTTCGTATCTTCGCTCGGAGTAAAGTTATCTTTAATACAAAAAAGCGGAAAATGATTTTAGTTGAATAAGAGTTTTGAATGCTTATGAATGTCAATAAGATGATCCCCTTCAACTACTAAACTGTTTTTCGATTTTCCAAGCACTTGACGAAAACGCAATCCTGGGATTAGAAACCGCATAAGAATATTTTTAGAGATATTGTTGGCAATAATTTACTACCTCAAAGTATTACCGACAAGCAGACATCATCCGGTAGAAACATGGTAAATGATTTTTAAAGCAGACAATTCTCTGCATAAGGTCACTTACATCATAATAATTTTGTCATGATTAAAATTAGACGATAATTTATTACCATGCGTTGGGGAAAAATACTGAAAAAACATAATTATCCATAATTAAGAAATCCTTTCGTAAGCTTCTCTGGTCTGGCGAGGCACCAAAACCACGCTATCCATTTTATCCCAAAAAAAAGTAAAGGTGCGGATTGTAGTTTGCAAATCTCGCTCCACGGGTTTTCCATATGTCCCTTGTCGTGTAATATCGTCGTGCGGTTGTCCTACCCTGAAATGATGATGTAAAACAAAAGACTGCAAAAAACAATAATGCTAGCTTACAAAATTTTGTCGTGACTTTGCTAATTCTTCCGTATAATTCGCTTATAATCCGATTTAACGGAAACAATACAGAGATGTTTTGGCAAATCCATTAGCAAGATCATGACTAAAACATTGAAGCTCATACCATGGTAAGAATCTTGCAATTTTGTTAATAAACCTTCATCCACCCACCTAATCACTGCTTTAATGCGATACAATTTGCTTCTGCCAATGTAAACTTTGTTGTGGTATGTCAGCAAACGCTACATTTCAGCAAACTTCCCCCCGACACCCGACAAAGCCAAAATAATCAACTCCATATTCCATCCATGTACAGGAAACAATCATAATATTGCGTGATGTGAGATGAGAAAGAAGTTGAAAGAACGCTTTAAAATTAGGATCCAATTTTTGTAAGGATTTAGTTTGTTGGTGGTTGTCAGAAGGAGAAAACCATTTTAGAATTTGCAAACGGTAGACAAATTAATTATTTTTGAATCGCAGTTTTTGCATTCTTCCCTTTGTAAGTTTGAAGATAAACGACTACGAAGGAATTTCCATTAATTGGGTCGGATTCGATTAATGTCCCGAAGCGAGGGTAAAGCCAGTTTATCTTAGCAGTATGTAATTATCTTGAGTAGTATTTTTGCAAAATGCACATAACAATTTGCACCTGAGACTGAAAACATGCGAATATTGCGAATTATTTTACTCTAGTTTATTCTAAATATGTGCAACCGGATCAGGATTCAATGAACAATGGATAATGTTTGTGCCAAAATTTTCTTTCCAAGTGTGAAACGAAGGTTGTTGTTGGCGTCAGCGGAATAGGAAGGAATAAAGAGTTGACTGTTTCATATTTTAATTTGAACGGTGTATAGTGCAAATCTCCTGCTCTGCAATTCAGTTTTCAGTTTAATGAGTATTTTCATTTCCTCATAGTATCCAAATAGTAGTCACAGAGTGCTCTATTTTGATATTTGATCCTCGTTTTAAACCTGAATTGGATCCGTCAACTTGTGGCTTGACGTGGACATTTTTTTTGCACTGGCAAAGTCCAGTGGCTGAGCAGTAGTCCTGAAATTGTTGGTAATTAAAATTGAGCTCATATTCTCACAGCTAAGCATTACTCATCGTTTTGTTGGGATTCAATCAGTGCACACGTACTCTAATTTCCTCTTTGGGTAATGGAGTAGATAACTGGTTATCAACTTTTAAATAATAACCCTGCAAGTAATGGGTTTTAGTTTGTCTTGCGGTCATATCCTATGATTAATTATTTACTCAGTTTCTTTTCGTGAACAAGTGAGTGTTAATGTTTAGTCGGTAACTAAATTTAACTCACATAATGTGACTTTTTTGTAATACTACAAAAATCTCACTCAATTATGTACATGGAAAATATAAAGCAGAAAGTCTTTACTCTTTGTCATTTGCTAGCATGAGCAGACGTAAAAAAATTTATCACAACATTTTTTGAGACTAAGAACCAAACTAAAGTTTTTCTTTGACTGTATTTTCTGTCATATAACCAACAAAACGCAGCAGTGATATCTGAATTACAATAAAAAAAACTAAATTGGTTTTTTGCTTCTGTGAACAAGGTATAATGATCAGGGTGCAGCATAACTAACACCTCATCAACAAAAGCAGAAAATATTTGAGAAAATGACACATTCCAGCAACCAGTGTCCATCTATTCTAACTATACTTGTATTCATTACTATAATTTAAACTCAAAGACGAGTTACTTACTTAGCTGAAGGTCAATTGTCACTTGTAGCTGTCACTTTTGGTCCATTTAAGTAAAATTAACCAAGAGAATTGAGATATTTAATTTTGTCAGTTCATTTGACATTGGGTGTGATTTTTGACACTTCAAGCGTCTTGAGAAGAATAAAGACGATTGATTTATCAGGAGGAATAAAGCTCGAGTGCAATGTC
>JAAXNX010002965.1:0-11881 GCA_036491905.1 Folsomia manolachei
GAGGTAAAAAAAAGTTGGCTGGACGTTGGACGCTCGGACTTCAGGTACTTATTGTTCTGGGAGATTTAGGAGAAAGTGGGTTTGAACTGGAAATAAATATAAATGTTATACCTTACAAAATGGGAGGTATTATTGACCAATGCTGAGTTCTGGGTGGGAATGGAGTCTTCTGGACTAAAAGGAGGACTGGGTTAAGGATTAAAAGCTGCTGTAATAGGAAGAAAGATTTTAAAATTTTAGTTTCAAAGAAGCACTTTTCGATTGGATTACATAATTCCAAATAATATCAAATATATAACCAAGCACACGAGTTTTATTGTTTGCTTTGCCATGTAATCAAAGGCTTGACCGGAAATGATTTGGCAATGATTGTTTGAACATCTCCCGGAAACGGATTCGTATCTATTGAATGATACTTAAGTCTCGTAACGGACTACTCCGCTGATGTACCAATAAACTGAAACAATATCAATGTACATGAGAACAAACACTTCAAAATAAAATGTGGACCAAACAATACATTTCTGGTCAATTCATTTTTTACCCGGAAACGGCTAAATTCATGTCCACAAAGTTCTTTATTCCTCAGAATTATAAATCTAGGAAGAACCCGTTACGAAATAAATGCCAATAGATATGTGATGGAAAAGCTGTCATAATTTCCAGACTTGTTCGTAAAATAGGATTAGAGCGCCGTTAATGAGATAAAACTAATGTTTAAAAATATGGCTAACGTACAGATTTGGATATCCTTTATCAGCTAAACTTTTGCATTGTGTTAATTTTATGAAAGGAATGTATGTGGTAAACATTAAGATTTCTGAAGAGTCTCAAAAATTACGGCAAAAGAATGATACTCTTATTGGTAGTTTGACCAAGTATTTAAATAAATTTTATTATTCATGAACAATTGCAAAGTCTGGGACACATTTGACAGGAAATAAGCAACATATCTGTAAAATTGGATTGATTTTTGGTGTAAATCCTCAGAATTAAGATTACTGAAAAGATGACATTCCAGTTCATTTCTTTATCATCCTATAATAGAACCTTATCTGGAAGGAACTCCACCAAAATAAGCATCATTCCTGAGAAAACATTGCCTAAAATAGCAAGCTCTGCAATACTCGAAATCTTTAAACTTTGAATCTATTACTCAGCCACCCACCCACACAACTCCTCTCGTTACAGAGACAGTCAGAGAAAGTAGCCAAAGTGAAAGCAATGCCAATATTCCAACCAAACCAGCAACAGAAATAGAAATAGCTCTACTTCCCGATTCCTGGTCCTTTGACTTTCTCTCAGGGATGAGCAAGATTTCGTGACAAAACCATAAATCTCTTGAATGTAATGGAATTTCAGCCATGTCCATGTCACTCAATCCCGGGTTTGTCTCAGTTTTGCATTCGGATTAGCTCCGAAATTCGGTGTGAGATTATTTCCTCAAATTCTATGCACCTCCCCATTTCCAGAATCCATGCAATTTTGTTTGCATCACAGCCTCGGCTGGGTTGGTTGGTGTTGGTGCTGCTCGTAAATCTTGTAACTTTCTTTGAGACGCGTTCAGCATCCCATAAATCAGAGGAAATAGAAATCTGTAAATCATACCAGTGTGTATTTCTAGGTCCCAAGTCGTGTATAAAATAAAGTAACAGAGCAACACTACAAATACTAGAGAAAGGAGAAAGTAAGAGGTCGGATGTCAGGGCGGGCGGTGGATGAGTGAAAAGTCAACGCATCCTCCTATTCTCTGCCTTTATTCAATTCAATAATAATAAAATTTTATTCAGACGAGATTCCAGGGTAAAAAGTTGTGGCCCATTTTTTATTTGGAGGGTTTTATCTAGTGTTGAAATACTAACAATAAGATTTATTTGGAGTGAGCATCCACAAATTATAAAAATTGACTGGAAATTTTGGGATTTGGGTCGAAATATGGTGGAATTATTGGGATTTTTTTGGGTGGATGAATTCAAATTGGTGGAAATACAGATAAGAGTGTTTGCTACGCTTGCTTTGTCTCAGATAAGGGATTGGATGGACGTTTCAATTTGTTTTATTTTATGAAACATGAACAAAACTGGTATGATATCCTTTGAGCTGGATTTGTAGGAAAATTGGCTATGATGCTACCTTCTATATTCATGAACAGGGTTTGAGGTAGTGCTTGAGAGTAATGATGACTGGGAAATGGAGAGGATTTGAGGATTTCTAGAAAAACAGGGTACAAAATAACAATAGTTTTGTATTTTGGAATTGATTGTTTGTAACAAAAATATAAATAAAGATAAGATTTAGAGACAACTTGAAACTAGTTGAAATCTTTCGCCATATTATTCGTACTATGCACACCACCTTTGATATTATGCACTTTTTATAAATTTTATCAAAAATCTTGTTGGAATTAAAGTCTCTCTTAAAGATAACTTAAAAATTGGGCATGAAACAAAATTCCCAAATTCTATTAGAATCACAGTAAAACAAACTTTTAAACCGGAGAACAACCTAAAAAAAGACTTTTTTTTATCCAAACCCATTGGAAACTTGGAAAGTGCTGATTTTGTATGTTTTTTATTGTCCGTGAAATCACAGTATTCAACCTTTGCTTTCTCTGAGAAATCTCAACTTTCCATATTTCTAGCTCCGCTCCCATTTCTTCATTCAATTGTGCTGGAAACACCTGGTTGTAGGGTAAAAAAGTTGAGAAATGGGAGAAAAATTCAGACCTGACATCACTCCGTGAAAGGGAATCAATGAGGAGGAAAGATTGGTGATTTGATTTGATGACCAGAATTCTTTCAGTTTCAAAGATGAATGCGGAATAAAATGAGATGAATCAAGGTCCCGAAAATAGTGGCGATTGCTTATCTTAGCAATATTTTGGAGGTTACCTTGTAAAGTGTGAGATAACTCAGGTTTGGCACATGTCTGGAGCAAATGTCTAAAATTGTGTGGTTACTAAATTATTAAGATTTCAGGTAGTTTTATTGTTGTTCCAAAATTTTATTGGGTTTCTTGTTTCCTTCGGTTTTATTGTAGCAAACCGCAAGTACGTTACAAAGGGGACCACACAGAGGGAAGGAAATGTATGGGAGGCAAGGAACAGAAATAATTTCCGAAAACGATAAAACCACATTTTACTACGGAATATGGATCGATTCCGTAATTTGCTGGGCTTTGCTTTGGTGGCTGGTTGGTTGGTTGGTTGTTGTAAAATAATTTAGCGAACTATTTACCACACAATAATGGACGTATATTGAGAGCAACCTTAACGGAAGGTTGGTGGATTGCTTGCAAATGTTTTAGGGCATTGAAAAACGGGACTATTTCCACGTCATATATTACTCTGATGTTTAATGCGGCGTAAGTTTGGGACTCTGGAGTAAAGAGATGCAGATATTACTTGGTTGTGAGCTTTAATAAAGGTTTTAATTTCCTATTGCATCATAAATGGGAGTAATGGAGAGAAAGCTCGTAAAGTAAGCAATGACATGTACAAGTGAGTCGTGATGTCCTGTGGTGTGGTGTTTTCTCTGGAACTTTCTTTTTGGTACAGTGGCCCAGTTATTCGACATCTAAGAAATGTGTGTAATGAGAATATTCAGTTTTGTGAAGTAATTGTGATAAAATACAAATTGGTTTAGTATGCAAAGACAAAGAAAGACATAATATCTCAAACTATTGATCCAATATGTACCAAAACTCCCGAAAGTAGGAAAGAGAACCCGGATTCCATCTGGAGTAGGGAAAGAGAAAGTCTGGATTCCCGAAATTTCCTGGTTTTACCCAAAATCGGGTAGAATACTCTTCAGTCCTAACGTAACAATTTTTCAGTCTTTACAGTAAAACTTTGTTTAACATACTTTAAATCAATGTATACTTTTATATTACCTAATGCATTTGCTAAAATATAACGTAATGTAGTATGCTTTGTATAATAATGCTGCAAAAAATTGCAAAAAATGTTACGCCAAGGGCACCCGGGATTCCCAAGCGGTCACCCATCCAAGTACTAACCGGGCCCGACGTTGCTTAACTTCAGTGATCAGACGAGAACTGGTGCGTTCAACGTGGTATGGCCCTTGACAAAGGTAATATGAATATGTTGGATAGTTATTCTCTGCAAGTTGTACTACTAGTAGTACATGGGATGTGAAGTTGTGTACTCTGTCAATCTATTCAACCCTAGCATTACATATTAAATGCATTTCAACTCTATCTTGGCAATGCTAACTTAACATCAAGCTGGATTATAAAGCACGGACTTTGTTACAATCTGGTAACAAATATTGCATAATGCATTTTAAAACTGGGTAATACTATGACTCACACCCATTGAGTGTTGTAAATTACAACTTGTAATATCAATGCACCCGATAGCTGCTGTCAAAATCCAATGACGCACATCATGGAAATTACAAACAACGATTTCTCAGGATTGTTTGCAATTGTCCTATAAATTTTACTTTTGATTAGATTGTGGACCGTTAGGTCTTCCAAAAATTGGCTAAATTCGGGGTATTTCACCCAAACTCGCCGGGGCATTGGTTAAAGTTTTCAACTAGCAATAATCGCACCTCAGGAGACCTTCACAGGTTACGATAATGCCACTGAAATGCCACTGCGCAAAGATACCGGAATTTTGGTTTCAACCTCAACCTAACCTACCGCTACCCAGGTCCACTAACTTGTTCTACATTTACTCCCAATTTACTCGGAAACTATGTAAAATTTAGGAATGTAACATCAGAGTAAAGTTGTTGGAAATTGTGGTAGGATTCTGATGGCATTGGAATATTTTCAATTTTTTGAGGGGAACCAAAATTAGATTGAGAGGAAAGTCGGAATTTGGGGTAAATCTGGTTAAAGACAGGCTTGTAAAGTGAGATTGGGCAATAAAACGGGTTGGAAGGGATTAAGAACCTAATTTAGCCGGAATTTAAGACAGCTATTGTAGTGGCACACCTTGATTTCGAAGATTTTACAAAGTTTTCATTCCAAACAAGCATTGAGACAGTTGGGTGGGACAAGTGTCAATGTGATAAATATTGAATGGGATTTGTGGTGTTTCAAGTTTTAGGAATTGTTAATGTGACAAAGTCAATGAAGGGAAGACAGACATGGTTAGAGTGACACTTTGTTCAGGATCAATAATTCATTTGCTTCTCTTTGTTGAGAATTGAGAGAAGAAAGGATTGCATTTTTGGGTAACACCGTAAAATCCAGGCTGTTTAGACATAACATTAAAGAAAAGTTATTATGGGCACAGAACCCGGGTTGAGCTTGAGTTTTTAATTATTTCGTCTCTACAGAGGTACCTAGTTTAGGCAATAAAGGGCTCAGTTTCTGAAAAAGAGTGAACCCATCAAACTCCGAGTACTTCATCATTATTAAGGTTCACACTTGACTGGGCTGAGAAATAAAGGCAATAAATCTCAAAGAGTTTTTAATTGAAGTACAAAATACTCTGGTAAACACAAACCACTGGTTTCTGAGAAGATTAATAAAATCTTGACAGCACCCTTGGGACCCTTGTAGCTTGTTTTATAAAATATTTCAGATCAGTCATGTGTGTAGTGTAACAAGAATGCTGTAGATTTAGACCACAGCGGTTTTTACGTGACAAAGGTTGAACCTTTGAATAAAATAAGCTTTCTGAAAAAAAGAGCGAGAGAGAAATCTGCATGTGGTAAAAAAACTTGGAAACTTTTTTGATCCCTGATTTAAGAGGCATTGGGGACTGGCCCAAAATCACTTACAACTTGTAAGAATAGAAAGAAATTCAAGTTTTGGAGTGAGTAAATTCTGGCACAATAGAAAAAGGGGATTGGTTAGCCATTTTATTGCATTTTCGCAGTTGGACATTTTTTGCAAGGATGGATTTGCCAGAATAAAGAGTGAAGAATGTCCAATTCTTGTGGCAATCAGGACACAATGAATAGCTACTGATTGCTGAGAGATGGAAATTTGGCAATCTTTCTGCATTCTAAAGAATAGCGTTCCAAATATGATCCTTATCTGAACCTCATTAAAAATGAATATGCCTCAAAGAATTTGAGACTTGAAGGATCTTTCAAACAACAAAGGAGTCAGTGTCAAAATGACACTCTTATGAAATTAGACGCGTTACTCTCATCTTTGTGGCGTTTTCACCACCATTGTGTTGCAGTCTTGACTGTAATCTGGTCTGTGGCTCAAGTACCTTATTGCGGAGTCTGTAATAAAGTAGCCAGCTAAAGTTCATACTTTGTGGAGAAAGTAAATGAGATAGGATCCCAGTGTCGGAGTTAATACACCACTTTATTCCAGGCAACCATATGCCATGCAAATTAATCTGGAGACTCTCTTTTAAGACTGGGACTCTCTGGAGAAAGTGTGAGCCAGCCAAAATCCAATTCGGGGGAGATGTTGATTGTCAACTTGGGGAAGTTAAGTCATCTACTAGAAGTCTGGGTTATTTCTTATTAGACTCCGTTGTAAAATGGAGTAAATTATGGTATAAAGTCGTAACAAGCGGTGATTTGGAGATCTGGGGAGACTCCAGTTAGAGATTGATTTTGATAAAAACTTGGTCCGACACCGAAATACTGAAATATTTATCAAGCTTGATTCTAGAGAATTCTATAGAACAAAGTTTGTACCTCGGTATTGTTTAGTCTTTAAGTTTGCAAAGAAATTACATTCCAGGAACTGTCCACCCCGGCAATGCCCACCTTTAGGAGAGTTCTCGGCTGTCAAAGAATTCCGGGTTTTATCGGATATTGTCTTTCTCACACTTTGACTTTGTCTGAAAGAAAGATGCTCAAAGAAAGGCTCTTATGTACACAGTTTGAAGTTTGGACACTTGAAGTTTCAAGATTGGGAGGGAAGGGTTGGTTGTCCTTCCCAGAAAGTTAGATGAACGAAACACCACACCCAGTTCAAGAGTGTCAGCTGACAATAATGACGGGACTGGCGGAAAATCAAGTGTTCATACCGGAGTACAGTGGACAGATTTGCAAAGTCTGCAAAAAATGATGACTTTGCTCCAATATTTGGTTCATATTTTTTATTAAGGAACAGCTTGATAATGCAGTAGTGCCGATGAGTGTATCGGAATAAATTGGAGGAAAATATTGCAATATTAAATAGAACAATGAGTCGAAAGTGGTAAAGTTTGAGAAAGTTTGGTTACTTGGCTGGTAAGGAAAGCCACAGGCCGATAAAGTAAGAAGGGAGAGATCATAATTTCTTAAGCTAAGTTCCCAACTCCTCCTTGTAGACAGTCATTGTTATTTTATAGAATAATATATTGACAGCTTTTATTTGATGGTTGGAGACTTGTTCTTTGACTTGTGGAAGGAATGACGAGATTGAAACAATGGGCAAATAATAAATGTTGCAAAATTTTTGGACTGGGTTAAGCGATAAATGACAAATTTTGTGTGTGAGCAAACGCAGGATTGAATCAGATTCTAGTTAAGGTTTTAGGAAAATACTGCAAAATGGTAACTTTACCAGATAAGGAGTTATCTTGCATGGATTTTTGTTTCTTTTTTTATTTGTTGACTGAAGTACTTTGGAAAAATAAAATAAAGGAGTTTTACACGCTCCATTTACTTCTAACTGGCCAGTTGTCCTGTCATGATTGTCATTCAAAGCTGGGGCTGTTCCAGTAAATGTGTAACATTCCGGAAAAGTTGGAGTTGAAGTTTGAAGCAAATACGACTTCATCAGCAATCCCGAGACGGAAAGAAAACCTATTTGTCTGGGTAAAATAGGTATTTGTGTCTGAATCCATCGTTTGAATTGTGACATTTCTGAAATGCAGTTTAACATGTCGTAAATGGGTTGGGCTGCAAAAATCACAATCATCTTTTATAAAGTTATGTTGTAACACCGTTATAGGATTTACAAATATTTTACAATATTCCAAAGGTTCCAGATAAAACCGGTCCAACGCACGTACTTCAAATTGCTAATACCAAAAGGCATCAGTAATCAATAACCAAGAGCTGATTAAAAATAGAAAAAAATATTGATAGCAAACAATGGTATACGATTTCTATTAACCTTTACTGCTTTAAATGTGTTAATCAAGACATGCAAATATTATTCAGTAATTAAACACCGTTAAAAAAAACAAAGAATAATTTGTAAAAATTGTAAATGTACATATTGAAATCGACCGAGTGTGTAAAACAAGCCCAAAACCGGTTATTTTAGGGATTTGCGACATTTAATCTGTTCAAAATAGTGACATCCTGTTTCACAAATATACAGTCACAAGAACAGGTTCCAAAGCCTATGAAAATTGTCCATTCCTGACTTTATGCATTTATCTAAATTGCCCATAAATCTTGAACCTCATCCCAGTTTTGGAGACAAACCACCACAGCCAAGAGCAACGACGGCGAAATATTATCAAATATTAATGAAGACCAAGTAAACAATGTCCAACTACTGTTCCTCCAAATGTCCAATTCCGGGACAAGCTTCACAGTCATGACCAAACAAAATGATTAGTTTTGCTTCATAAATAACGAACTATTGTAGCCCGGATGTTGCGTAATAATCGAAAATGAATGTTCTCTCCATCCTGGAAACTGGGTACATTGAAATCCGCAATATTTCAAATAGAACAAACCACAAACAAATTCGAACAAATCTCCGAATTTCGGGGTTTTGTAAAATCTTTAGCAAATCACGAACCTTAGCAAACTGCTCCAGATAATTTCTGATAACTGGTAACCTATTATTCAACAAGTTAGCTAATTGTAAAATCAGGGAAAACATTACCACCATAAATTTCCCTTAATCATATCACCTGTCAAAAGCTAATTACTTCTTAATGAATATATCGCATGTCTCCGTCACACTGGGCTGGATAGCTCTCCAAACTAATGAGCAATTCATTTGCGGCTGTTTTGAGATAATTTTCACCTCAAACTTAGAAACAATTGCGTGGTTGGAAATACTTAGGATTTCAGGAAATGCAGGAGAATGAGATTATGCAGCTGGAAAGTAATAAACCCCAATAAAAGGGAAAGTAAGTGAAGTAAAGAACCATGTAAATTTCATTTACTCGCCACAAAACCCCAGGCTTATACGTAGAACTAATTCCGGGTAACGATGATGAATTGGAGGGCACGAAATGGAGGTGACATCGGGAAATTAATTACTTTTTGTCACTACAACACATTCACGTATTGTTTCCAGGCGGAATAAAATGAGACAGAATTTCCACATGCGCCATGATTTGCTACTTGGTAATATGTGCCCTTTACCTTTGTGCAAAAAGTGGCGACAAGTCCGGACCAAGTCTCATCCATTTATTTGTGGTGTCAAGGCGTAAACAAGCTAATTTAATGAGAATCCAAAATAATTGATGGCTCCCTCCAGCCCGGCTATTATCATGGAAGACAAGGAAAAATGTGGGATCGGGAACCAAGATAAATTTCAAATCTAAAGCGACACCTCGGTTCGTTTTTCGTGACAGATTATGAATTCAGAAACGCCAGGAAAAGGTAGGTAGCCACATGTGACTGTAAATAGGGTGAGAAGTGACAAAGATATTTCTTTTTTGGGGAATAAATCTTTCTCCGGGACCACTTTCACCATAAAGTAAAAGTAAAGTTGGTGACGTGACTGGGAGAAAAATGAGCCCAAACAAATCTGAATGTGATTGAGGTATGAATTTGAATGACAACGNACAAAGATATTTCTTTTTTGGGGAATAAATCTTTCTCCGGGACCACTTTCACCATAAAGTAAAAGTAAAGTTGGTGACGTGACTGGGAGAAAAATGAGCCCAAACAAATCTGAATGTGATTGAGGTATGAATTTGAATGACAACGGGGAAAGGAGGCAGGAGGTTTTGGAGAAATGGCGACATTTTTAGGGAATATTCTAAAATTCTGCTGGAACAAGTGAACCAAAAATCTAAACTAATTTCGGGTTATTTGACCAAATACAAAGATATAAACTGGTGGCAAGAATGGTCAAATTTTGTGAGTTTTGTTGCAAATTTTGTGCCAAATTTTGCATTTTCTTGGACAATCTCATCATGGAAATATGATTGGACCCCTTTTATGCTTGGAAACATCTTGATCTTTTCACAGGGAGTGAAAACGAGTGTAAGTAAGTTTACTCTGGACTGGGCATCAGCCTCCTTTCTCTAGCTTTCTCCTATTTCTTCTATGCATTAGTGATTGAGGTTCCGGGTGAAAGTGGGACTCTTGACTATAATCCTGGGTTGACGGTTGAAAAATTGCTTCTCACATTGTTACCCGTACAAATAGAGGAGCTGCTGGGAATTTGTTTCATTTTCTGGGCTAGGTTTCCAAGTTTTTAGTTTGATAAGGAAACCAGACTCGTCAAGATAACATGTTTTTTTAGAGAGACCAAAATTGTGGTCCCTGCTGTTTGCTACTTTTCCTAAAAATGTCAATACTTTTTTATTTTGAGCACAAAATGTAGAGCTGAAAAGGATTTGGGACACAAAAAAATTGAAATTTAACAACTTTTAGAAAAAGGTGCAAGAAATGATCCAATTCTTTGGACCCAATTCTTGGATTACTTGGAATCCAAGGGGAGAAAGTAGAAAGAAGGTATTCCGGATTTGGCTGGACAAGGAACTTCTTACTCTGGAGAGAAAGTTTTAGTGAGATTCTCACCCGGGTAGAGGATGAATTTTAAAGATGTGGAGACACAAAGTTGACTAAGCTTGGATTCAGGACTTGAGGGACTTGAATATTGAAAGGACTCTGGTCTGGAGACTCCAGTCCATTACTTTCTCCTATCGTCACTCACTATGGGAATGATTTAGAGAGCTTACGAGGTTGGGAGGAGATGTCTTAGAAAAATTCAGGTGACTAGATTTACTGGGGCAGACCCTAATTCGGACTCCGAATTTCGGGGAATGGAAGGGTTGGAATTTTGCGAATTCTGCAATTTTTACATTTCTCCAGACATTTCTTTGGGTGTGGGGAATCAAGTGGAAAAATTGATTTGTGCATTGGGACTAAAATGCAAGAGAAATATTGTCAACTCAGAGAATTATAGAAATGTCCCATATTTATGGGGGTATGGTCAATTTAAGGTTGCCAAAATATGAGTGAAGATTCCATAAATGTTGGAAAATAAGACGCAATCCTTGTCCGGAGCTCATTACGTGTTTATCGCAGTCATTTGTTTAAAATGACGTTTTTAGGTAGGGAATTAGTCCTACCTCACTAAAAAGAATCTGGTTACACCTGCCTAACTTGGGAGTTAAAGTTAATTGGGTTGGAATTGCACCTATAAAAGAACGATGCTTTAATATTTTAGCGTTAGCTTTACTCAAAGTTTTTAATATATTTTAATTTTGGCTTCGCATTTTCAAAATGAAAGCAGTTTGTGTAAGTAATTTTAAGGAGTTTTGCTTAACAAGATATTAAGTAAGATGTGTTTATTGTTGTCTTATTTTTGGATTGTTCCTTATTTTTTTAGGCATTTCTCATTGTTCTGGTCCTGGTGGAGGTTGCGTTATCCGGAACAATTCCAGGAGTTCGGAAGGACGTTCGTGAAAGGGAAGCGAGAATCTTGGGATGGGGTTGGGGAGGTAAATTATTGACATAACATAGTGCCACCATATCAGAATTGATTATAATTTTGGATTTTGAAATAGGTTGGCATTATCCGCATTATTATGCTGGTAAGTAATTATGAAGCTTGTTAGTAATAAGGAACTTCTAAGGATTAAAGTCTGCTCCTTTTTTAAGGTTACTACGATGGAACCTTCCCTTATTATGGTGACACTAATTTGTGGAAAAGTATAAGATTTTTGGAAATGACATATTTTTGGCATTTTTCAGGACATTACTGGAATTTACACTGAAAATTGAAATGATTAATTTGGTCA
>JAAXNX010002966.1:0-11877 GCA_036491905.1 Folsomia manolachei
AATGTACATACACATTTTTTAACTTTTACCTTAAGATGGTAAAGCGTAATTCCAGTACTATGAAGGTCGTCATCAATTCCAATAAGATGAGGCATTTGAGAATCTAAGATTAGCAATTAAAATTCAACACCTGTATAAATCAATAAACTATTGTGCATTAAAAAAATTTGTACCTAAAATAACTCCAGGTCCAGCTATAAAGAAGAGGTAAATTAGTCATTGTAATGATTTGACCAGTTTTGTTTTGCAAATTTCACTCTAATCCTGTTAGGACATGAGTTTTTAGAGTGTCTTTTCAAATCATAAGGCCTTGTGAATGTTTGTGGACAACGAGGGCATTTTAGTTTTTCTATGTTGTCGTGATATCTCAATTACAGTTGATCACGGACTTTGTAATACTATGAGTTTTCATGATGTATTCTATCAATAAGTCGGTGTTGTATTGAAAAGTATTAGGTGACCATCATGATGCACTGGTGATGTCATTGTATAGCGTTTTGCTACCACTTACTATAAAATATACAGAGGTGAATTACATACCCTTTCGTAAAGTTAGATCATAATGTTCCATAAGAATTTTCTGGGTTTCTTTCCACTTGTCGGTCCATTCTTCCGTTAAGGATTTTTCTTTTGCTTCTTTCTTTTGAAGCTCCGCCAAGACGTCCGACCCGTCGTCACTACCTAGCATTGTTTTTAGTTTTTGGATTTCATTTCTGAGGTCGCGGATTAACTTGACGTTGGGATCTTCATTAATTGTTGGTTTATTGATAATATTTTTGGCACGGTTCGCATATCTCAGCGTACTCAGAGTTTCTCCATAATTACAGTCCTATTCATTAAATGTATCGATGGTCAGATATTAAATAAAACACAGAACATTTAGATTTTAATTTGTAATCAAACAAAGGAAGGAGAGCGCGAGTACTTACCGCAGGAGAAATAGTTGCGATCATTATAGTTTTTGCATTTCCCCCAAGAGAATCCTTAAGCAACCATGTTAAAGTAGAATCACGATATGGAATGAAAACTTTTTTGGTTTCTGTTCCTGGTTGTGATTGAGAGGCATCCGCCAGGGCAGAAATTACAGACCCAAGTGTGACCAGCGACTTGTTAATGTGAGCCCCCTCTTTAAGTCTTTGTCCAGTTGCTCCAGACGCATCAGCTCTTTCGCTGAAACAAGTACAAGCAATTCCATGAATAATAATGTCAACACGGCAAATTACTAGTTATTAAAAAATTAAAATTATGATCAAGTCTCACCTGCCAGCAAGATCAACTAAATGAACTTTTGAAACGGTTTCTGAAGGCATATCCCCCACAAAGCTAGCTTGCACAAATGTCATTGTAAAAATTGCATGACTTCTACTACTAGTGTCGTTCATATTTGTACAGGCAGTGGTGCGGAGTTCATTTCCTCTTTTCATTAGGGCAACTATGTCGTCGTAGTCCATCACTAAATGTTTTGATAATCCTTCTACATATGGTCCCTGCAATAAAAATTTTTAAATAAAATTCATACAATTAAATATTCGCAACTAATGAATTCATACCTGTTTCGGATGCTCACGAACTTTAAGGCTGTGTGTCTCGTTTCCTTTCAGGGAAATCAAGTCCTTAACTCTTTCATTATAAATCTCCAAATAGCTGACTTCCGTTCGATACGTAGTTCCCTTTTCTTTTCCTTGATGCATTCTAGTTTGTAAAGTTAAGTTTGTGTTATGAAATGAGCTATTTATATGTTTCTGTAGTTCATATGTAATACTATAATTGAAACCAACCTATTGAACATATCTTGACAGATTCGAGGTATTAATCCTTGAGCCTCCTAATAAATCATATCAAATCAATTATTAGTTTTTTAGTACATAAACCATTTTTCGTTGGAACATTCAAATTGTTTTAAAAACACTGACTGGGGGAGTCGTCGCACCCATCATAGTGTGAGTTTTGCCACTCCCCGTTTGTCCATATGCAAAAACGCAGGCATTATAGCCTTGGAATGCATTTTTAACAACATCCTGTCCCAGACTAGAAAAGGATAAGGAGACTTTTTAGCAACAGTTTTAGCCGAAGATAACCAAGCAAATCCGCCTTACTCATTGAACACTTGCTCTTGGGACGCAAAGTGTTTGTCAGCCTCGTCATATGACCAATAGGAATAATCGAATGTAAAGTCTTTGTACTTTTCACGGATAGCTTCCCCATCCAATTTCGACGCAGCCACCTTTTGAACACATCACCAAGCTATTTGGTCATTATCATTTAATTAATTTTATTTCCTGATTCATACCTTATGGTTACATATACGAGTTTTTTTGCAATCCATTTCGATTATTGGATGGGCACCCATTGTTATCTCCCTGAAACACGTTTAAAAATCAAAAATACAATACCTAATTTATCAAACTAACTTAAATAACATGTTCCATACCTCTGGTTAAAGGGACGCACCCTGACAGCAACTGCAACAGCGATGATTAATAATTAGCTCAATAGGAAGTGATGAAGAAGGATTAAGTAGCTTACCCTTGACAGTTGCCATTTTTATCAGATCTACTGACAAAAAGATTAGAGATTACACTATTATCCACACCCACAGATCTTCCTCTTGAAATTCAAAATAGGTCAGAAGACGGAGATTTAGATTTTATCACAGTTTCGATTCAGATCCATCCGTATAGGGTATACAACTACCCCTACATCGCCTGGCCAAGTAGCTGCTGAACTTTATCCTGAAAAAGGATAAATGAATAGGTTTTTAAATAGACATGAAAGTTTACTGTAAGTTAAATCTAATAAATATAACGTTATACTACTGACTACGTTTTAGATTTGTTCTCTAAAAAGTTATCCATAATGTACATTCCATTCGACTTTGAGTTATATATTTGTGTAATTAAATTAAACAACTAAATGTTATTACATTTGTTTGTCCCATTTATAAAGCAAAATAATTGGTGAAGCTAATACACTGGAGAAACGTAAAACTTCTAAGTACCCGTAAAAGGTTGAATTATTGGACACGTACAATCTATTATTTAATTAACAAGTTTCGGATTTCGGAATATCTTACCCTTTGGGGAAGAAATGATAAGTAATAAGTTTACTTCAAGGAGTTAAATTATTTAATTTAATAAGGTTTCTTATTTTACTAAAAGAAGTAGAGTAGAGATTCACGTATAACACAAGCCTTCTAAATAACACAAGCCTTCAGCTGTATGAACTGAGTTTTACTCGGACACACTTCGTTGGTTTGTCAGTAATTTAGTTTAAACTTTACTTTAATGCAGATCACGAAGGTTTTTTAACTGTCTTAAAAAAGGATGTGTATTAGACAACGGTGATTCATCCTCCTTCTTTTCCTTCTAAGATCATTATGCTTCGTGATTTTTTTTGTAAAACTTCAGTTTAAACCCAATGCTTAATAATTTGATGAATTTAGTTGCTTGTTTTATAAAATGCTTACTTGTGAAATAGCAATTAAACAACAGCCCACAAATCTCTAGTAAGGAATGCCTATATTAGCACACCTTTTGCTATTATTGTATTTTATACTGCATGGCAAATTATAATTATTCTGGCATGTCTCAATAAATTGTGTAGTAATTTTTTATGTCTCGGCACAGTGGAGGACATTATCAAGTGCTACCACTATTGCTAAACTATTATGTCTTGCCTTTGCCTTTCGATGACATTCACGACCATGAATGCCATGATGGGTGATGTCATTTTATAGCGTTACTAACTACTGCAAAAAACCACTCACTTAAAAATGTGACGCTATTATATTTCCATTCATGTAAATGTCAAATAAACAGTTTATTGTGTGACATTTACACACCAACATTGGAATAAAACATCAAAAAATTAAATTACAATACAAACAAAACGGGAAAATTTTTGCATATATTTTTTGCATGAAATCAGAATACCCACTGGAAATCGGGGAAGAGAAAGCGAGGTAACTTTCAGGCGGATGTCTTTTGTTTCCAATCTGACATTCTGCAGCTCCACCGTTTTTGTCAGTCATTTTGCAAATTAATTAGATTTCCTAAAATAAAACAATTATTCACCAAAAACAGTAACATTTTCTGGAGGAGCTTCCACATTCAGAATGGCAGGTAACCTCGAATAATGAAGTGACTTCAGTATTTCAAAGTGATTTTTGTATTTAAGAAGACTAAAACTAAATAATTTGTATTTGTTATCAGATGACGGAAAGGAAGGAACCTTATCGGGGACAGGAGAGAGCAAGGGCCAGGATGCCAATGACAGCATTGACGATGATGACGCCATGACGTTGAATGAGGCGTTGGAGCACTACGAAGAGATGGAAAAAGTTAGTACGGCCGTCCTGGGAGCGTCGGATCCACATAATTGCTCATATGTCAAGGTATTATATGCCCAAAAGATAACTTGATTGTGTATTTTACAGCAATTTGGATACAAGATAAAATGTTAAATACAACTTACAGGGATATTTAAAGCGTCAGGCGCTGTATGCTTGTCTGACCTGCAATCCGAAAAATGCACCGTTTTACCAGGAAGGGGGAGTTTGTTTGGCATGTAGCTTCAAGTGTCATGAAGGGCATGAAATGGTGGAACTTTATACAAAAAGGTGGATTTCCTTGAATTGTCAGATATGGCCTGGCGTCTGTTACCAGTTGTAAAATTTAATGTAATGTGATTCAATTTACAATAGGAATTTCCGGTGTGATTGCGGAAACAAAAAGTTTCCTGACAATCCCTGCAATCTGCAAAAGGTTTGTTATTTAATAATTCAAAAATCAGTTTAATATATTATGTTATTGGTTTTTTGCAGGAGAAGGATGAATTTAATGAAAAGAATGTATATTCTCAAAACTTTGCTGGATTATACTGTACGTGTCATAGACCTTATCCGGATCCAGATGTTTCTGCCGAAGCTGCTGCCGGTGGCATGATTCAATGTGTTATGTAATGATAAGGATAACTTATATCGTCATGCGTGCTTTCTTTGAGTTCTAAACTGTAATTTATTGTATTGTTTTTCGCAGTTGCGAAGACTGGTACCACATTGAGGTTGGTCTATCAATATTTTACAATGCCGAGCTTTTGGAATATCAGGAGAAATCATTTTATTTTATAATACTTCGTTTCAGCATGTAATCCCTGGCTTTGGAGATTTGCACTCAGAAGCAGCAGGACAGCAATCGGTTGAAATGATCTGTGCTGGTTGCACGCCGAAATTAACCTTTTTACCATTTTACGGAAAACTGCAAGGTATGCTGTTTTAGTCCGCCATTGCTCATTTACTTCATTCAGATTTGAGTTCAAAGTAATCAATGCACAAACTTTCGTTTGTTTGTAGTCATTCTGAAAAAGCGACAAACACCAGAAGAAAATGTGGACGTCGTTACCGTAGCCGATGCCGATCCTGTTGAGGTTGCGTGCACTGCTACAGAATGTGATTCAGCAAGCCAAGACAGTGGAATAGCATCAATCTCAGGAACAGAGGGTGACGCTTTACAGAAATTTGCAACTGTCGCTAACCTGGCCACTTCCGCTTGCCCTCTGCAAGACAATTCTTCCAAGGTGGAATTTAATGAGAAAGGAACATTGTGGGCCGAAGGGTGGCGAAAAGGTTTGTGTCGATGCGACACATGCAAAGTACGCTTTCTTCGCCAACTCATTACTTTGTTCAGTGAAAGTTATTGCCCATGGCTAAATCAATATTTCATCTCAATTTTGTCTTAGGCAATGTACGAATCCGCTGGCTTGTCTTATCTCTTGGATGACGAAGACACTATTGAAAACTATGAAGCTGCGGGTAAAGCTAAAATAGAGTCTGATATGGTTCGTGCAGAAGAATCCTTCAGTCGGCAAATCAACGAAATGGGTCATGTTGGCCAAATTGAGCTGATTTCAGGTAAATTAAGGAAGCTGGTCTTATTCTAATTAATTGACTATTTTATGCTAAAAAAGTACTTATATGAATCAAAACAGGGTACAACAGCATGAAAGATGCCCTTAAAACTTTTCTAACTGAAATGGCTGATAAACGAAAAGTCGTGGAAGAGAAGGATGTTCAAGATTTCTTTGAGAACTTGAGAGCAGCCAAACGACCACGGCTGGATTTACGGGGTGCAGAGTTTTAAACTGCACTGCAGAAGATGCTGAGCGAAACTAACAACATTTGCAAGTAAAAGTAAATCACAGGAAAGCAAGAATTGGAATTTGATCGCGTATACTTTTTAAACTATTTATCCTTATTTAATGTGGTTGTATCCACACAAAAATTTAAATACCACACATACAAATTGTACGGTCAATTAATTGATTAGGGCAGCCTCAAGAAGTCCGGTACTTGCATAAATATTAAATACCTGTGCACAAACGCAAAAGATAGTTATCACGAACTCGCAACTTCCCATTTCATCTTCGCAATGCTCAGAAAATAGAAAATTTCGAAATCTTTGATATCCCAACCAACCCAATTGAAAGTGTTTCGGATATCCGTCTATAACGACATGCATATTTCCCAACTAGCTACTACTTATCAAGCACTCTAACTAAATGAATTTGAACTTTTTTCAACCAATTGTTCACTTCTGCATTTTAACAAGTTGAACAAAGGCCAAAAATGATTTGCATTCGGACTAGTTTTGCTATGAGAAAGACATAGATTTACCCTTTTACCCGATGCGGTAGCCCGGTTCAAAACTGTCATCAACAAAAACACTCGAATATTTAAAACCGAATTGAAATTTTGAAACATTTATCCAAACAAGTTAAGTTTCACATTCTTCCGACGTGAATTCGCCAGCCGCGATAATGACGCCCGTGATTGTGATTATTGCCAAATTGTTGTAAGTTCTTTCTTTGTTTGTGTGAGTTGATTGTAATTCTTTGGTTTTAAAATAGTTTTCAAAAATTATTCCAGAAATTGAGGAGGTTCCACACGATACGATGGATCCGTTTGAATCCGAGGATGTCAAGATTGGAGGTTGGGAAACCCGGTTACCTTCCGATATTTGCACGAACCGGTCCATTTTTGATACCATCTTCTCCCTCGACACGTGGAACAATGTCCTGAGTGCGGAACAAAGGGCGAGGCTAACTGTATGATAGCTATTACTTTCTTTATTTGAGTTTACAAAAAAATTTACTCAATTATTTGTGCTTCCAGCAAATGCTGCCAAAGGAAGTTGCTTCATCTCCGGATCTGACGAAGCAAACGATCGAGGACCTTTTTAGTGGGGAGCTAACCACATTTTCTACTCCGCCTCCTCTGGACGATTTTTTTGATAAGCTGGATACTGGACAATTTGACCCCGTCGTGACCCAGATGAAACTCAACATTAAACGGACACTAAGAAGGGAGTCATTGAGACAGATGCAGAATTACCATACTAAACTACTAGAACACATCGTCGTGTCCAGACAGCGCTACTTGAATAGATTAAAGGCAAGAGTGACCCCACTCACTAACAAGTCTCGGTCAAGACCATCACGGAGTAAGGCTGCTAAAGAAGAAAATGCCAAGAAACAACCAGGAGTGGGAGTACTACAAAATGCATCTTCCGAACTTAACACCAAACTGTCAAGCATCGCAAATACAGGCGTGGGCAGCACGACTATTACTACCACTTCGGGTGGTAAAGGAAAATCTCAAAAACCCGTGATAAAAGTTGAAGATATGAACAAATCTTCAATAACGTCCTCACATTCATCAAACTCACGAAAGAGAAGAGGAAAAGAAGACCCATCCTTGGATGACCTGGGTGGAGGAAAACCACCTGCATCGAAGAAACCTACCAAATCAAAACCAACCTCAACTGGTGGAAAACCTTCTAAACCTATTGCCAAAAAATCTGGAAAAGGCCAAGGGAAAACTGAACTAAACCAAACTTCTGCTTCTGACAAGAAAACTGTTTCTCAAAAACACGCTTCTGAACACAATGTGAAGTTGGAAAGGATTTGCCCGAGTTCTATTCGAAAGCAAGATCAGTTGGGAATTATAGTATCTGCATCACAGCAAAGTTCTTTTGTAACTCATTCGGATAGCATTTTGAACGCCGCTTTAACTTCGGACAAATTATTAAAGCCTTCAACGTTGACAAGCTCATCAATATCAAGCATTTACACAAGTCCGACAAAAAGTTCTCCGATTCTAGCTTCGCAGTTACAAGCATCCCCTCAGATCTCTGTCAAAATGGAAGACAGTTTGAATTTCTTCAGTAGTCACGGCTCTGAGCCAGATTCTGGTTGTATTACACTAAATTATCAAAAACTAGAAGAAAAGTCAAGTGGTGAGGATGACTTGGAGAGTAGTTCTGATGAATTCGAAGCTATTCAACCGACAATTGGATTCGGTACTTCACTGCTTCCTCATTCGTCAGTAGCTTCAACAATGTCATGCTCCCCAGGAATGTTGAGTCCTAACTCCACCTTTACCAAAGTCATGTTGTCATCGGGAAGTATACTTCAAACAATGTCTTCTACTTCTTCCTCCCCAACTTCAGCTACAACAACATTAGCCACCAATCGAATAATACAAGTACAGTCGCAGGATGCAGGATTTGCCACCGTAACCAGTGCTTCCTCTTCTCAACCAAATCCCGTATACATATTGAGCACTAGTAAGACGGTACCTTCTGAAGTTTCTGCTCAGCCCCAAGGAAGGATAATACAAATTCAGAAAGATGTCATGAAATCTCATCTACCAATCTCCAGCCAACAGTTGGCTTTAATGAATAGTAAACAGTCCAAAAATCATTGTAAAGGGAACATCAATGGATCACCAGCATCAATTCCTACATAAATCAATGGTCACTGCTGCCACTACTACTGGGCAGGATCAAGAAATTATTAGAATATCAAATGCTGATCTGTTGACAGCAAAATCAACTGGAAGTGGGGTTCATTATGTTACTAATTCCGGCAGAAATATAATCTTGCATCCGATGACTTCAAGTTCAACTCTCAATCAATCATTTCCTTCGACTTCAGTCTGCAAGTTAATCCCTTCATCTTCATCCGGAAGTCATATAATTTCATCAAATACTTCGTTTGCCAATCTAAATCAACCTACATCGGGCTCAGAAATAGGTGGAGGAGTTCAATTCGTTACAAATTCCAATCAACTAAAATCCTTGAATGATAGCAGTTTATCTTTAAATTCATCAAGTTTGTTGGAAAATGATGAACTCAATCTAAGTTTAAGTTCACTAGGCAGTTTAGGGCTCGGGATGGGGATGAAGGGATTAACTTGCAGACTGAAGTCGAAGGAAACGATTGATTGAGAGTTGAACTTGAAGTCATCGGATGCAAAATTATATTTCTGCCCGAATTAGAAGTTTATCTTTAAATTCATCAAGTTTGTTGGAAAATGATGAACTCAATCTAAGTTTAAGTTCACTAGGCAGTTTAGGGCTCGGGATGGGGATGAATACAAGTAATTTAAGTAATATTAGTGCCGGCAGCTTGGATGGCATTATGGACAGCGAAAATATGAAGTTAGAAATGGACGTAATTGACAAAATTGATGACCTCTCCGTATTGGATGGAAATCCGTTTGACTCTATTCCAAACTTGAGCGATGAATTGGATGGGTTAGATCTTGATTTGGTGGATGGACTTTGTGATTTTGAGTAAGATTTTGTACAATGAAACATTTTTCTGTGAAAGGGTTGTAAAGATTTTCATGTGTCAATTTTTTTTCAGAGGTCTGTTGTCTGACGAAAAGAAATACCCAAGTTTCTTCTCCTTGATTCGGGAAGTGCTATGTTCTACCCGGGATCATCGTATGACATTAGTGTGCTTGGAGAAAACAATTAGGAAATGGGCCGCAAGTCCAGGGGCAGCTCTCAATTCGTGGTTTCTCAACATTGCCGATTGGAATAAAGGTTTGGTGACGGCGTTGAATTTTCTGGCTGGAACTTATCAAGGTACCCACACTAGTAGTACTGGAATAAATCTTCATGAATTCAAATTAAAATGCAATTTGCTTTTGAAACAATGATTGTGATTTTCAGATGTACATCCAGAGGATTTTGTTCCATACATCCATGCGATCATGCAAGGTAAGAATTCTTGTAGAACCAGTACGGGGCGGAAAATTTATAATTCCTTATCGATACCAGGTCCAAGTTCAAGATCATTAATGCACCAACAATTGCCTCAACCTCCATACATCGAGTACAAATATAAAACGAAATACTACCAGGTAAGTTTGGGATTTGGCTGGCCTTAGTAGTTTTACTTTTGTGGTCACGCTTTGCTGTTGTTGTCTTAGTGGATTGGTGCCGGCCGTGATGGTGACAACAATTTAACCCCATTGTGTTCCATGTGGATGGAAAACTTGGAACGGCTTCCTTCGATTAAAAAGATCGATGGAGAAACTGAAGATCAGGAGGAAGAGGACGAGGAAAATGAAGATTCGGAGTTAACGGAAGATGCG
Source organism: Folsomia manolachei (assembly GCA_036491905.1). NCBI lineage: Eukaryota > Metazoa > Arthropoda > Collembola > Entomobryomorpha > Isotomidae > Folsomia > Folsomia manolachei. The sequence goes on from JAAXNX010002966.1 coordinate 10,442, forward strand.
AAGAAGAAAAATAAACGACCATTGACTCCTCCTCCTCCAAGATGTGTTACAGATTGGACGGTGCGACCATCATCGGAGGATGAGAAGAATCTTTTCAGAGTGCAGGTACATAGAACTAGCTTAATTCAAGTCAGGAGACCCATAAGTATGGCTCTTTGGTCATCTTCATCCTGATTTTGTACGCTTGTTATTGTTTTCAGGAACGATCGAGATTTGATAACCCTCATAAGGCATTCACATACAACATGCACTTGTATGAATCTGTCGTGGGTCCGGTCAAAGGTGTATATTCTAGTCAAGTAGGAATGACAAATAAAGCAAGAGGTAAGTATTTTAAATATTTATTACAGGAATGAACATCAAAAAATAATTTGTTATAAAACAAATGCTCTCAATAGTTGAGACATGAGTTGAGTGTGTATGATAAATAGCATGTAAACATCAAACAAATCATGGATGTCCATGCCAGAGATATTACGACAATTAAAAAATATAAGAATAATCAATATTTATTATTAGGACATTCCTTGTTAGTGGATGATCGCCCTCCTTATGTTACAATATTGGCGCTAGGTAAGATAACGTCCTTCCTTATAATTTGTGGAAATGTATTTAACCCAAAGTGTTTAAATATTATTTCAATCTTGTGTAGTTCGAGATGCTGTGGCTCGGCTTCCAAATGGTAATACCGAATTGATTTTGTTTTACTATAATGTCGGGTTTATTTACCGGTAAATTATAACAGTATTATCTAATTAGAATAATTAATATAAATTATTCCCATTTCAACAACAATTTCCTTGAATTGTCTTCTGCTGGAGGAGCGAAGCTCATGGTAATTCTTTGACCACTCTTCATGACGAATAGGTCGGTGAAGATTGTTTCGGTGAAGTGTCATCATAATGCGTCCATTTCGTAACGAGCATTTTGATTTTTTTACCCCCGTGATCCATCTTCTTCATGGTACAAATGAAAGTAGAAACATGACCCAACGTTTCCATCCTCTGAGCCTTCTTTTCCATCTTTATGAAAGGGCGTAAACTTTTCAACGGTGGTAATTTTTTTCATTTCCAAAGACTGATCAGGGGTCAATGGCATCTGATACAAAGGGTACACTGTGTACGAGTCAGGGTCCAATTTGGATAGAGCTGTGTTTGCATAGTCATGACCAATACTACTGTAATTTCTAATATTTAGGCAATTAATTGCAACAAAGAATGCCCACCTCTTGTTAGAATTACCCGATGTACAATGGCAGATTGCAATATGTTTGTTATAAAAAATACTTCAGAGTTGAATCTGTGAAATATATATAATTTCTGATCTGTCACATTAATTTTTTTAAGGGGAAGGAACTCGTTCTGAAATTTGTGAAATGTTGAGAGACTCTGCATTTCTCGCCCCCGATGCATCCAGCGTAACTCTCAATTCCGTTG
>JAAXNX010002967.1:0-11877 GCA_036491905.1 Folsomia manolachei
GTCGTATCGTCTTGAAATTTTGTACACATGTCAAATTGGTTGTTGTGAATGATTTGAACACTTTGTTAAACGCGTCAACAACAACCTACACTCTGGCTCGGGCTATATGATGCTGCACTGAAGGTTTTTTAAGTTGGTTACAAAGTTCCAGGAATTTTTGTTTCAACAAATCTACCCGGAAGCGGCTTCGGGTTAGAGGAGCAGGTCAATGCAAATCTGGGTCAACTTTACCATTCCATTGTTTTATTAAAACAATTAAAAGATTGGTGTCCTGAAAAATTACCCGAATTTCATGACCATGTTCACCAACAGCTATTTTTACAATCCTCATAATTTTCAAAACTATCTTTTTAACAAAACCTGGACGCAAAGGCTTATTTATTGTTGGACGCAGAATGCGCAGTCTTTATTGTAAGAATTTGAACCCGTCACAAAATATAAACTAATTCAAAACTTTCGGAACAACCTTTGGATCTCCAGACTGTGACGAATCTCAATTAAGATGATTGCGACAGGTCGACAATTTCATGGAGTTGTTGACATTTTATGGGAGTTTCGTTGATGAAGCGATATCCTTCCAAGAGTTGGCTAAAGATTCTTCTCCACGTAAACAAGGCGCCCGTGATTGAGCTACGACAACATTCGTGTGGAATCAGATTTTTGTTGTGGTAGTGGTTTCATCCGATTCGTTGACTGAGAGAAAAGCTGCAACAACAAACAAGTACAAATTAAATGATGTCAAATTATTCTGGAATCGGTTCTGTTGTGAAATATTACCTCTACAACAGCCGGAAAAAGTGGTAATTAGATAAAGGCAAGAAATAGTTTAAATCTCGTCTCCAGGCTATTTACTCCTTGATGATGGCAAAGGAGATCACAATTAATGATGAACAGGCCATGGATTTGAAGGCATTCCGCAAGAATTAAAGAAAGCCAACTTTACGAGGTAGAAATCTGGAAATAAAATTGGCAATTAGTTTCATTAAATCACTTTTAATCAGAATATGAAATACCTTTCTTGGTTGACGCAGAATCTGATACAACTCGAAAGACCTGAAGGACGTCGTTAAAATATTATTGGCCTCCTCTAAAGAAGCCTGACTATAGTGATGGACTAATCCATTTTTATTGAAGAGAATGAGGAAGGTTGGTCTCTTTTTATACTCGAGCAGAACCAGGAAGCTCAGACTGCATTTATGTGGGGCACATTCGAAATTTAGGGCAAAGTTCCATGAATTTTTTAAGTGACAGGAAATAACAACCTGGAAAAGAGTGAGGTTGGATGGCAAGTTGTAGTCCAATCTGGGTCAGTGCTTTTCCATTGTTATGCGGAAAGATTTTTATGTTACCGTCAAAATGTTTCAGGTTTATATTAACAGGATTGAAATTTGATTTAAGAATGAGTAAAAATGTTTAGTTTAAGTCAAAATTGTGAAATGCTAAATTTCATGCAGAGAACAGTCCTCAAGTTTTAAAAAATATGCAATATTCAATCACTCATGTCTGATTTAATGAAATGTTCCCAATTGTATTTTTTACGTTTTGAAATTTTCAAAGGACTGAGAACAATAATTTAAAAAAAACAGGTCTATCCATGCCGCAATGAATCCGCAGTGGAGCCATATCGTCAAATTCCGGTCCTGGAAACAAAAGCGTTGTGGCATCAATAAATTCTTGAAAATGATGAAGTTTATCCCGGAGTTTTTTTCGGTATCCTATCCTTCACCGGTTTTTCCGAGCCGATTTATTCTCATAATTGAGCGAGCAAGCTGCGACAAGCTGCGACAACATTCGTGTTGGAATCAAATGTGGCGTGATTGAGATTTCATCTAGTTGAGCTGCAACACAAAACAAGTAAATTATGATGATGTCAAGTTATTCGGAATAAGGGTCTCGGTGCAAAATGTTACCCGGCTCGAGCAGCGCAGGGGTAGCCAAATCAAAGGACAATTGCTGCTTATTAATGGCCAAAAAGATCAGCGATGGCTGGGCCATCAAGTGAAGGAGTTCCAAGTCTTGTGAAAGGCTCATCCACAACTGCTATGTGAGCTAGGAAATCTTGAATAGAAATTGTCAATTAAGTTAAATGGTTCATTTTTACGTAAACATTTTCATTACAGGACTTCTGGTTCCGGGAATCGAGTCTCCAAAAATCAAAAAGACCTGATGAAAGTCAGGATAAAATATTATTGGCCTCCTGAAAAGGAGCCCGACTATATCTGTAGTGATGAACTAATCCATTTTTATTGAAGAGCAAGAATACGGTTGGTCTCCTTTTATACTCGGACAGAACCAGAAAGCTGGGGCTGCATTTATCTGGGTCACATTCGAAATTTAGATACTCTAATTAGTGCAATGATCCATGAAGTTTAGTGGACAGGAAACAACAATCTAGAAATGTATGATGTTGGATGCCAAATAAAGTCAAATTTAGGTCAGTACTTTTCCACTACTCTGCTAATACCAAAGGAAGGATTGATGTTTTTGGAGAATCAAAATGTCTCAAATTTATATGAAAAACATTTAAATTTAATTTTGGAATAAAATGCAGACACTAGTTTCAACCAGCTCTTCCTGAATTATGGAATATGAACTACATGCCAGAATTCCATATTATATTCAAATAATTCTCGAGTTTAAAAAAATATTCAACATTCAACCATTAAAATTTGATTTAGTCAAATATTTCAGATTTATTGAGTTGGTGAATTTTGAAATTTTGAAAAAATGGCTTTAATAATTTAGAAGAAAGCTGGTCCAGCAGCATATCCATATCCGGCATATGCGGGTGCAATGAATCCGGCAGTGGAGCCATATCGTCGAATTCCGGTGGATGCACTGGAGGCAAAAGCGTTGTGGAAGTTGGGACCGTTCACTCCGGAGTAAAGGAATTGGGCAGAAGCCACAGCGATGAGGGCAAGAACGACAATCACCTGAAGTATAAGGACAAATTTATTAGGATAAAAATTTCTGTACAGCTTGGAATTGAAATAAAATTATGAAGTTTTGGTTGTGACTTACGTATTTCATCATTTTGATTGAAGATTGGGATTTGACTGGAGTTGAGATGATTTAATATTGAGTGGAGGAAAGCTTGTGATACATAGTCTGCTCTCAAGTCCAGCTTTTATAGTAATTCGACCCCAGAAATAGGAACTCAATTGAACTTCTGGATTGTTGTAATATAGAACTTACTCAACAATAAATGACCTGCAACAATGGAACCGTTACTTGATTACTTATCCCACCACATAATCTCAAGTTCAAGATCGTTTGTTCATTATCAAACCATTTTATGCTGTGTAGGTTGGGATGATCTATGATAACTAATTGAGCCATAAGAAGTTCAATCACGAAATAAGAGTGCAACAAAAAGTTGAAGGACAAAGCAAAGTGCGTTTGCCTGCGTCCACTTAACAATGCAGATCCATTCCTTCTGCCAATAAGTAGAGGAAGAGTTGCATGTAGTAGATAACTGTGTGATGTAAAATTAAGTTGTAGTTTTTTTATTGCTTGAGGCGTGTCTCATTCTTTTATGCTATCATACAAAACCAATTTGGCTTAACAAAGGAATTAAAGAATGGTTAACAAATTGATGACGTAGAAGATGGATATTAAGGCTTGATCTCTTCTGGAATCTATGACGTTGACTTAAACTCTAGTAGTGCATAACTTTAGCTATTCACTTCATCACAAGCAACTTTATTGAGTTACTCTCGCTAATTTTGGTAGTAATGTTATTATCAAACATTTCCTGCATGCACATCTCACCCAGTTTGACGAAGATTTGTATAAATAGCAGACACTAAATTGAGAAGGGCACAGAAATCATTTCAATCTCTTTACTAAATCATCTCCAGAACTCCAAAAACAACCAAACGTCGCCATGTTCCGATTCGTAAGTCAATAATTAAAACTGCTTTAAAAATTGAAACACTTGATAATTCCTAAATTTTATCATTTATTTTTGAAAATAGGTGATTGTGGTTCTTGCCCTCCTCGCCGTGGCCTCTGCCCAATTCCTTTACTCTGGAGTGAACGGTCCCAACTTCCACAATGCTTTTGCCTCCAGTGCCTCCACCGGAATTCGACGATATGGATACCACTGCCGGATTCATTGCTGCACCCGCATATGCCGGATATGGATACGCTGCTGGACCTGCATTCTTCTAAATTATTAATGCCATTTCCATCAAAATTTCAAAATTTATTTCCCGAATAAAAACAATTTGAATATTTTACTAAATCAGTTGTGATCCGTTATTCATCAGTTGTGGTTTACTTATCTTTCATGACAAAACGGATGCTCAATCCCAAGTTAATTGCTTATTTAAAAAATAATTATATTCGGCTTGTACATTGTGATGAATATACTCTAAAAAATGTCTCAGAAAACTTCTGCCCATTTGAAGACTCGCATGACAGCAAATCCTCCAAAATATAAATGTGCCGTGGGTCAGTGCGCCATGGAATTTAGTAGCAATCAGAACTTAAAGTTACACATTCAATTTTGGAACATTTAATAAATTTCGGGTCAATTTCTGCTCCTCCGAGTTTATGGTATGATTATTATGGGTAAATTTGGCTGCTATTTCTGTAAAAAGAAATTCACTGTGCAGACAAATTTGGAAGTGCATATCCGTATCTACACCCAAGTAAATCCATTCAGTTGCAAATTGAACTTTTGCAATTATTCGTGCTCTAACTCCAGCAATTTGAGGAGACATATAAAATTGCATTCACAGAAAAAAAATCCGAAACTTGGTCTTGCTATTTTTGTGCCAATACACTTACTAGGTTATGCAATCTTGTGTCGCATACAAGGTTGCACACCATAGAGAAACCATTCTGTTGTGGATTGTGTGAAAAACATTTCAAATCTCATAGATAATTTGAAACAGCACATTTACTCACACACCATGGAAAAGCCATTTAGTTGCAGAGAATGTCAAAAATGTTTCATCAGACTGAGCCACCTCAAGCAACACGTAAGAATTGTGCACCGATTGGAGAAACGTTTTTATTGTGAGCGTTGCAAATTCGCGTCATTTGAAAAAAGAAATTTAAATAAGCATGTTGTTAGCTGCCATGGTACAATAAATCAATAATTTTTGAAGCTTTCAAACAAAAATGTGAAGCACGAAATTTTTATACCACAAATTAGAAAATGATAATTTCAAAAGGATATATATTCTCTAAAAAAATGTGTAAATTCGACAGAAATCATGAAAATGACATCCAATGATTTCATTCACAATTATTATTATTATTTATCCACGTCCAAGAAACTTGTGTATTTTTATGTTTTCTGAACCGAAACTGATAAGGATTTCCAGATGAAATACTTTTTTAATGAGCTAGATTACACGATAAGATGTGTCTTCGAATTTCCAGTGGATTCGTTGGGTCATCAATAGGACAAAAACAAGGCATACGCGAAAGAGTATGTTATCAAGGAGATTTGAATGTCATTTTTTACATTTGGATATTTATTTCGTCATTTAAATGACGTCTATGTTATTCGTTGATGTGGTTTTGGTCAGCTTGATTTTTTATGGAATCAAGCATCTAATAAAATATTTAGTTAAAGAATATCATTATTATTTGGAATAAAAATAATGTTTTTCTCGGCATTCGTGCTTAAATTCCGTCCAAGGCACTAATATAATTTGAATATCCTTATTTTCAGTCCACAAAATATTTCAACTACTTACCCAGTCCATGATAAAGTTCTACATAATAGAACACTTCCTTGATTTGTTTATCCGTTGTCGACTTTTAGCCCTTGGATTTTTTGAGAGAAGCCCAGAAGTTGACTGCCCAAGTCGCAGTCAACTTCTAAAATCTAAAAAAAACTTTAGCTCCCAATTTATTCAAGATGTTGCCGCAGCCTTCTTTGGAAACCCAAATTTTTGGTGTTTTCGAAGCCTATGTTGAAATCTTAGAGTCGAATTGGCTTTTCGGTCGCAGTTTCTTGTCTTTAGATGAACACCGCACCCAAGTCAAGTTGGATTGGAGAAAACCAAAAGTTAGCCACTGGCTCAAACTGGTTCACATCGCAGTTGCATTGATTCTCCCAACTGGGGGTGTGATTGCCCGATTCATTATTAACAAAGCGGGATGGGGTCGCTTTGCCGATAACATTCCACCCAGTCTGATTATCTTCTACACGGCCATGGCTGTCCTGATTTTAGGTCTTTCCGCTATGTTTGCTCCGTCCGTTTTTAAATCCAAGGAATTTCTTGGTATGCAAAATTACATGAAGCAAGTTTTTCAGAGCTTGGCACAAGGTAAGATAACTTTGTCAAGAATCCCAGGACAGGAATCCTATCAACTTTTCATTTTGACACAGGTTGCCCCAGGAAGAAAAATGGCTACAAATTTAGCCAGAATCTCATCAAGTTTGCATCGTTTCTTTTCCGGTTTTACACTCTCCTCCCAATCCCACTAACCTTGTTTGGCATAGTGGGTCACATGGATCCGAATTATTATATTTTGAAGCAACTCTTCCCCAAGGCAAACACGGTTTTCTTTTCCGTTCCGAATCTGGCTCATTCTCTTTCGGACGGTGACGGTGCTTTTTGTAACTTCCGAGGGTTGCCGATTCACATCAATATTGCTGTATCAACTCTTTTTTCTGGTGAATATCATCTACCGACAGATCCATATGATGATGATTATTGTCTCAGGTAGTGTCCCGGCCGGATTGCGGTACTATCGGGAGCTGTCCGTCCAGTATGCGTTGACAAGAGAGCTGTCAACCTTCATGATGACGATAACTTTGGCGATGATGTTCTTTTCGATGGTAGGTTTTTTTATGTGAATTTTATAATGGATTTTGGTAATAACACGCGTATCTTGGTTTGCAGGTGTGCTTCAACTATGCCGCAATTCAGCTGTTTGGCATTATTCCGTTCTCAATCTATCTGTTATGTGGGTATGTCGCGGTTGGTCTGGTAATAATTGGGGGATGCATTCCGCACTTTACGGCGAAATTGACAGAGAATTTTGACGACAAACTTGGTAATATGAGGAGAGAGTGAGTTCGGAAAATACTTNACAGAGAATTTTGACGACAAACTTGGTAATATGAGGAGAGAGTGAGTTCGGAAAATACTTCATTGTTCAGTCAATTGCGGCGATGCCGGTGTTGGGGCTGCAAGTTAGATCGGGAGGCTCGGCTATGCGGATTGATAAGGAGTTTCAGTTGAATTACTTTTTCAATGTGCTAGATTACACGGTAAGCGTTATCCTGGGATTTCCGGTGACCTCATTTGGCCATATGTAAGTCAGAATTAGTTTATAGTGCTAAATTTAGGACTTACACATGTCAAATTTGGATACAAAGAAGTGCATGTTGTAAGTATCATATTTTTAGTAGCACTATGTTTTGCTTTCTAAGCTAAGGAAGTAGTGGACGTCTGCTAAACGCAGTAAGTAATTCATATAACTTATTCATTCATTTACTATAACACAGTTGATTCGTTGGTCGACCACCATTCTATTAAATTAATTTTTTTGAATCAATTCCTGCTGCTTTATCTTAAAAAATAAATTGCACTAAGAATCCGTCGCATGTAGTTTGACATAGCTGCCTACTTTGGTTTTTTTACGAAATCATGCCATCAATTTCAAAACGAGAAACAATACATGAATGTTTCCAATATTAACGCGTGTATGCATCATGGCATTGTATTACAATGATCACAAAATCATGTTGAACAAGGCAAAGTCATTATGTATATGAATTGATTTAAATAGAAAATTACAGCCGCAGTTTCCAATTTTCGCAATCTGTAGAGCAAGCCGATAATTAATATCCCGGGTTTTATTTTTAGACACGTCAATTTACTGGTATTTGAACCATATCAAACATTTTATATTCACAGCCGGACAAAACCAAACAAAACTGATATTAGTGATCCTTCAGAATAAGTCAAAAAAACATAAATTTATTGCGCTAACAACCACAATACAATTTCATTCACAATAGATTTATTTCTTAATGGAAATCAGTTTATAACTTTTTTGTTCAGTGTGTATAAAACGATGGCTAATTAGCTAAAAACCATGAAACTTAATACAATTTTAAAATACGAGTATCAACCTTCCATCACGGTCAATGCTTCATTTTCCCTTCCCAATTCCCAGAAGGTGACAGCTAACCAGTCTTGAATTTAATGTGTCCACATGTTCCTTACCCAATGATTTCTCCCATGAACTCAAAACAAATTCAAATTCAGTTTTGGCCTCTTCAAATCGTCCGTAGAAAGATTGCAATATTGCTGCGAGTGGTCAGGTATGACGTTCTTGCGGGAGCTTTTGGTATCGTTTTCAAAGGTGTACTAGACAAAACGAAAGTAGTCGCTATTAAGACGGTAAGATCTGGAAAGATCTTCAAAATATTCTGGCTATCTTCACAATATTCCGGGTTATATTGACACTGACAGTTTTGAGGAACCATTTTCTACTTGGCAACTTCTGTCATTTTGCCACCAAGTCTGCACTGCTATGGAATTTCTTTCGCAAAAGAGGGTATGTGAACGACAACTAAACCTGTTTGAAAATTCGTTAAATCCTGCTTTTGCACAATTAGATAATTCATGGCGATCTTGCTGCAAGGAATGTTTTGATAGATGTGAACATGATTGCGAAGATATCCGACTTTGGTCTTTCGAAACAGATTTATTACGACAATTATAAAAGATATGTTTGCAGCCAAGGTTCTAAGGCATTTGATTATTTGTATTTATTAAGAAAATAATCATTAATTCATTTCTTTCAGGAGGTTCTGCTTCCCTGGAGATCTTTAGCCATTGAAACGTTGCGTCACCTAAAGTTTTGCACGGAATCGGATGTTTGGGCATTTGGAGTCTTTGCATGGGAAGTCTTCAGCCTGGGAGAGGTACCATACACGGCAGGAATACGATAGGGACCAGAATTTATAACGTATTTGGAAACCGGTTACAGGTTGCAAAAACCGGAATATGCAACAACGCAGATGTAAAATGTCAACTAACTCAAACTACGTAGCCAATTTCCTAATTGATTTTTTTTCAAATTTGATAGATATCAGTTAATGATGAAATGCTGGAAATCTGCGCCTTCACGAAGAATCCCTTTCAAACAACTTGGAGTTGAATTAACATATTTATTGGTAGAGTGTGGGAAAGAATGAACACGTTTTAGACAGTATTTATCCGTGAAATTAATGCCCAAAGTGTATTTTATTCTGGATAATTGCCGCAAATAAACTACAAATGACATGTTTTATTGTTTAGAGTTACTGAAACAAATAAATCCCGTTAAATGATTTCGTTTCCATGTGGGAAAAGGAAACGAAGGATGGAGTGACTCACACAATCAAAATTTACTCGCTTTATTGTGGCAAGGGGTAGAAAAGAAATTATTACAACTTTTCCTTAAATGAAGTTAACTTTAAGAGCAGGCTGGTTTAACTGATGGGGCTTCAAACGTTCCTAAGTTTCTGAATGGTAAGTCTATAATTCTTTATGAATACAGTCCCAATTCCCGGGGTCACATGCCGTTGATTTGTTTCTGGCATTGTAAACTTGACTTGGATTTCAATTAAACTTGGTTGGAAAAGCTTTTATACACAAACTTATTAAGGACCTCATTAACTATATCTCGGTGCTTTATTCAATATATTTATACTTCCTGAAATAAATAAATGGAAACGTAGTAGTTTAGTTTCTTGTCTATGGTATTATAGTTTTGAATTATTGTCTTAATTTACAAATGCTTTAATCAAGGTCGGCCGCTTTAAAAATGATTTTAATCTAATTGCTGATCTTTTGATTTCAAAGTTCAAATTCTCCCACAAGAATATACTACTTGCAGATCCTAGCATGATTACAAGCAACAGGAAAATTGTATTGATACTTGAATTCAAATCCAACTTCTTCACACGTTCCCAGTGCTCAAGATTCTGGAACAGTTTGTCTTTAATCTTTTTCGAAATCGGGACATTGTTTATTTTTGTATTATTCCAAATATGCGTTTTATAATCAACCTCATAAATCCCGGATTCAACCCAATATTTAAAGTACTTCAACACCTTGGACTCTTTTGGGCAGTTCAGTGCAAATCCGTAGATCATTCCAAGAATTGGGTTGTCTCCCTCGTAAAAGGTGATGAATGGATATTGCCTTGTCAAGTATTCCTTACGCCAACCCAACTCTGAAACCCTGTCAATCCACACTGATTTCCCACACTCCACAATTTCCTCTTCAATCCCTGCCAAAATATTTTTGTAGGAAACTTGGTTCGTTTTCCTCATTTCATGTAAACTTTTTGGGTACCGACGCAGCCTTGGATTTGCATATGATAATAAGAAATTATCATATATACTCGGTTCAGCCCGTTGTTTCACATTTTGAAGTAAACTAAAAAACACGACCGTAAATTCCATTGCGTAGTGAATACTATCATTTCTTATTTTTGTTCCAATTCGTGGAACGGATAATAAGCTGAAACCTTCAAAGTTTTCACGAGAAGTGTGCGCAGAAAAATATTTTGGATTTCTGGATTTGGTATATTCATCATAAACTTGTTTTATTGCTCCTGGTGAAACATTTTTCACTGAATTCCAAGGAACCAGACTATCCCAAGAAGTGAATCGGGTGGGAGGAGGAGGCGCGTTTAAACTTTTTAGTATCAGAGAAATGTAGACATTGCTTAAAATGGAGCTTTGCAGAATCCAGAAACCAACACCAATGCGAAACACGGAATGATTCATGAGTTGACCAGGAATGGAACCAGTTTTCTCTAGGAATCCACCAATGTAAAAGAACAAACTGCTCTTGGTCTCCAGTTTTAGTTTCCATTTGACAAAGACATCCGTACAAATGGTAAAAGTAATTATTGCAGCAACCACTAAAATCCAAACTTCGAACTGGAATGGATTCGTATAAAACTTAAAGGATATCACCGTCTCTGTGTGACACGTCAAATAATTCCAAGCTTCAAACCGAGTTGCCACAAACCCACCTAGACCATGTCTTAGCTGAGCGTTGCCTAAAAAAGTTGGATACATCACATCTCTAGATTTGTTATTAAGAAACGTCTTTGCATTCAGTGGTTCTCCGCTAGCTCGCAAAACTGCATCTTTTAGAAATGACAGTTCAATAACTCCATACCCCAAACTGTACAGTCCCCAATTGTTAGGATCCTTGAAGAGAAATAAACTCTTGGTGATTTGGCCTTTAAAGTTGTGACACTGGAACACATTTGCTGCTGGATTAAACCAAAGACGCCATCGGACACAAAAAATAACAGTTTCTGTGCTTCTGGGTAAATATAGCAATGCAAAATTATAGCTTCTTTTGTAATTATAACTGAACTGGATGTCCTCCGCATTCCTCTGGTAATTGGAAGGTTCGTTGGGATTGTTCTTAGTGAGCATGATCATGTATAAATTCCCTCCAGTTTCAATATCATATATGTTCTTTGGCTTCTTATCCCAGGAGATATAGTCAAACGAATAAGTGTGCAGCCAATGGTTTGTCGAGTTTTCGTTGCCATAGAATACGAGGAACTCACAAAGCCAACCTTTGTTTTGAAATATGCTTAGAATACTCCTTCCAAGTGTGATGCCTGTTCCGTTGGGATGTCTGGAGAGTGTGACTGGGATTTGACGAGTTGTGACAAGGTTTTCGGCTTCAAGCTTGTTAAAAATAATGTGCATCCGGCACTTTAGTGCGGAACTTAGTAAGTTATGAAGGAGTGGTTTATCAAAAGTTCCAAGTTCGGCAAGTATCGTTTTCCCAATTGTATCGCAGCAGTTCAGGGTGAGCAGGATAATCAAAATTGAGATCCTTACCGAGTAGTTGGCCCGAATTAGTGTCGCCTTCATGA
>JAAXNX010002968.1:0-11871 GCA_036491905.1 Folsomia manolachei
CAGTAAAGTGTACCTGGAGAAAGCTCAACTTTCTTGATGCTGTCTGGATTATGTTCAGTTGAGATTAGACTGAGTTGAGACTAACTGTTGTAATAGCTGTAAACAAATTAGTATATCGTTTTAAGCCAGTTTTAGTATAAAAACATTGTTGCAAGTGGACAAAACCAAGTAATTTCTAAACCAAATTTTAAAGGAATTAGAACCAAAATATCAGTGGTAGCTTTGAAGCAATTTCTGATTGGAATCTTAAAAAGTGCACAACAAATATTGGAAGATACGTGCAGATAGAAACATCCCATGTTATAATGATTGCCGGGTAAGAGCATCTATATTATCCATACAAATTATCAAAAATGCATGATAAAAAATAATTTCAGTATAGCTGAAATTAACGGGAATTTGCAAGCCCATCAAATGCAAGTATTGTTAATATTATTAATACAAATCTTTCTTGCATGGCGCAAATCTCAGAAGATAAACTACAACATTACATGAACGATTAATCAGGGTTGAAATTGGGACGATTACTGGGTTAAAATAACTTTAAAACGAAACTTTTTTCATACGCTATTTAGTAGAATCTGGCACATTCTGAAGTCTATGTTTTCATTATTTATTAATTCTGTAAAAAAATCTCTTTTAGTCGTCGATAGAATACAACCGAACAGAATGTTTCCAGTTATTATTCTCTTATTTCGTACTAGCGTTAGAGGCCAGTCTACGACTGGCAGGGGATAAATTGAAACCCAACCCCCATTACACCCACAATCACAATAAAACCACCATAATACCATAAACCTACTCCACATCAGTGAGGAAATCCGTTTAACTACAGATTCATAGTTGAAACCCAGCGAGCGCAAATAGTTGACGCCCAGTGCCATAGTTGACATACAGCGTCATAGTTGAAGCCCAACGCCACAGTTGAACCACAGCGCTCATAGTTGAAGCCAAGCGCCACTTTAAAACTACCAAAATTGGATTCCTTGTCGAAAATGATTACAGAAACTTTTTCTCACTTTTGACCCCACTTCTAAAGGTCAGGGGGTGTGTCTATGGTAAATTAAAGAGATGTGGGTCACGTGGACTGTTTCCATAAATACAGTAATTTAGGCAATATACGTAAAAAGAGAAAAAAAAGTAGGTCAAAAAGTAAATTTAACCACACCCACTTGATCTAGTGGGGGTGGTCCAAGTTTTCATAAAACTTTTGTCTACCAACCCCACAGAATATCCAGTATCTATAAAACGCAACCTAACCGTTGAAGTTGAAAAAAGAATTGACAGGAGCTGGATTCGAACCTGCCAATTTTTAGAAAGGTCATAAAACGGTCGCAAGTCAATAAGACCGTATAGTTTTATACTCAGTTTTGCAAGACCTTTCCAACTGTGTATCACACAATGGGGTCCCTATTAAAAATATGGTTCACCCCCCCAGCCACACCCACACGGGCCGTGGGATACTTTTCAAAATAAGACGGCAGTGTTTTACTTCAAAAGTCCTCCCCGGGCTCGATTTGGGTAAGTTGGGATTGGGGAGATGGCGCAGCTAGTTGCACCAAAGATTTCTTGTTTTTTCCCTCCCCCCCAACCACACCCATAATAATATTTCCATGTATGAATCATTTTCTAATTCCCCTTCCCGAGACCTCCTTATTGCGCAACCAAGCCCGGTGACAACTTGGTGAATATGTCAGAAATTATCCTGTCCAAAAACAAAATGCCTTGGATAAACAATGTACAATTTCAGTGCATGTCATGTCATCTTCTACAAGTTATACATCAACCATATTTGTTTCCTATGGCATAATTTTAATGATTTTAATGATTTTATGGCAAAGTGGAAAACCATGTGGGTGGGCCAAAGAATCAAAGGAAGGAAGGAAGTGGGTTGGAAAGTGATCGATTTGGAATTAAATCATTTTAATGGAGATTCATCTCCTCTCCTACAAAAAAAGCATTTTTCAAAATGGTCATAAATTGTTAAAAAATGAATTAAATTGGGTTTGAAAGGTTATTTTAGAAGTGAAACGAATATTTTGTATCGGTGCCCTGTAACGCTTTTTAAAGAGCTATGCAAAAATATGGGTTGGTTAATGAAATAAAACAAATTGTGCAAACACTCTATTCGGGAGTTACTTGTCTCCATTCATGGCGTATATTTTTACACCATAAAACAGAAGTCTTCTTCCTACCAGTAAGTTGTTTTGTCAAGTACTAATAAATGGTTAAAAATAAAGATAAAAAACAGATAACCCTCCCAACTTACAATTACACAAACTAGCGTCCTGCCTGGTTAGCCATTGACATCTCCATATTTTAGTTGCAGTCGAATAAATTAGAAAGTAGTCAAATTCCATAAACACCACATTTACCAGTGTCTACCTGCATCCGTTCTTTTTCTTTGAATTACTTGCACCCTATTCCACTAACCAATGGTCACACCAAGTCCTCATTTCCTGCCCAATAAATAACACAAGAAAAAACAAAAATGGAGTCATTATTTTTTATTGCAAACGCAAAGAAGATCGACCAACCATTATTGTAAGGATGACACTCATCTTCCTTTCATCTTCCTTAAAAAGCCACATAATAATTTAACAAGTAATCATTATCCTTAGGTGAAGTAGACAGGTTAGAGGATCTTGTTTTTTATGGCGTTCCCTGTTTTTATGGCTTACTCATCTTAGTCTTGTGTTATCCTCATAATTTAAGGGTTGGTTAATAAAATTAGACTTATGATTTGTGAGGTATTTTCCTGCAGAACTTTGCATACATGACAGCAAGGTGCTAACTATGAGATTTACAATTTTTGTACGTAGCAGGGTGACGGGTTAACGTCTAATAAATTGACTACGGCATTTTTAGGATGTTCATTTGGGTGCATGAACTTTTGTTTGGGGGTTATTTTACAATAAAAAAAATTGTTGCTTCTATTTTTATGCACGATTGACTAATAATGGGACACGTTATAAAAATGACATGGGATCCCACTTACTTGTTTCATGACTAATAATAATTGTTTCATTGACTTTTATTTAGTGAGTTTAGTGAGTCGAAATGCTTGCTTGTGATAAAAATAGTGTTTTAAATTCTGTCTTTATATGACAGAATATGTCTTAGAGCACTATTTACAGTGAATGCACAATCAAGATGAATGTGACGATGCATTCTTATGTCAAATGGTCCTTGTTTTATTTTTTGCCACTTTCAATAATGCAAGGTTAATTAATTGTGTGGAATTGGGAACAAAACAGAAGTGTAAATTACGAATTGTAATGAGTTTTGGCATTTGGTCAACTTCTTAAGAATATGATGCATACATAATGCATTTGATGATGAATTTTGGTTGATCGAGCGTCATCATTCCTCATCTCTTTGAAAAAGTTGGCTTATCGTGCGGTGCAACGAACCCTTGACCAAAATTTCAAATTCCATAGAAATGCATGCGGGCAGACGTTCACCTTTACTTCTAAATTGATTCCTCATTCCTCCAAAATTAAAAAAAATTCATTTTGTCCAAATATTTTTTCCGCCGAATCATTATCATTATTGAGCCATATATACGATGGTTCCATAAGGGTCTGTCCCTTAAAATTCCTCATAATTATCAACCCTTACAAAATTACCTTAAATGGCCTCCACTCAAAACGTTCCCGATTCTCCAACGACTGCTGGCGACCCAGTCCCAGGCACAAGTCCACCACCGCCGCCACCTCCAAATCCGGATGACAACGTCCATTCTTGGTCACCAGAAGACCCATCCAACCAGGATCCTCCACCTCCTCCTTCAACCGTCTTACCAGGACCACCACCGCCACCCCGAAAAAAGCCATTTACTTCCTCCTCCTCCTGCGGATGTGGAGCCTGTCGCAAAATAGGACTCGTCCTCTGGAAGAACTTACTCTATCGACGACGTCACTACATCATAACCACTCTGGAAATCCTGCTCCCCACAATCCTAACCCTTTGTCTCGCCCTCCTCTTCAACTCCAGGAATCCTACAGATATCCTCAACCTCAACCCTTCCCACGTCAGTGGGAGTGACTTGTCCAAGTACAAAGATTACCACCAAAGTTCTTTCCGTTTTCGACATGCCCGTGCAGCTGGTGAAGACCCTTCTTCTCCTAAGGAACGTCCTAATGATGGTCCACCTGTCATCCAATGTAACAGGACTCTTTATGCTGATGATCCCCCAGATGATGACGATTTTGGTTACGGCTACGGCACTAGGGGATCATTTGGCTACGGCAATAGGGGATCCTTTGGCTACGGCAATAGGGGATCCTTCGGCTACGGCAATAGGGAATTCTTCCGGAACTACGATTATGCAGATGACGATGACGAGGATTCTGACACCAAAAAACGTGACTCCCGTTGTGTCGTTGCTTACACTCCAAAAGATGATCCTGCCATTAAACGCGTCATTAACAGGATTCATGACCCTGAAACTTATACCGGAGATATTATAGGTACGAAACAGTAACCATCCAAAATTTGGATTCCAAATTATTAAATGTCACCTCCTCTTTTTCAGACAAATTACCGAGTTGGATAATAAAACGGAGCGAGAACGCCATAGAAGACTACGTCATCCTGGGTCATGATATTCGAGACTGGGTCGAAAGGCTGGTCCATGCCGCCGTGATATTTGACCAGGACCTAGATAAAGTTATCCAGGAAAAGAACCATCGCCCACAGAAGACATTTCGCTACAGTCTCAGATCCGGTAATTACCAAGGGGGATCACCAAAATCTTTTAGCGACTCCGACATAGTAGCCTTTCAAGATGCTATAGAAAAATCGCTATCCACCGAGATTTTGGGGACTTCTCGAAGAAACAAGAGAGCTACGCAGAGTTCTTCACCGCAGGTAAGATAATCGTTTGGTCTCTTGATCTTGAATTGTGTTTAAAATCCTCCATTTTGTCCTTTAGTTTGAAATAACAGACCTTTCAGACGAGATTGAAGCCTACCGTGCCACAGAAAAAGAGAAACAGAGTGCTAATCCGGAACCAGAGGTTGTACCAGGTGGTGGTGGTGGAGTCGTTGAAGGTCAACCCCAATCCCTTCCTGGTCTTGGTCCTGGTCCTGTAAGCGTTCCAAAGGCGGAAACAAAGAAGAAAAACAAGGACCCAGCCAGTTCAGCTGGAGCACTTGTCAAGAATTTAAATCCAGGCAATATCGAGGGCCGAGCAACTTATGCCACGATATTTGTCGGAATGGGGTTCGTTTTCATGGTCCCCTCAATCATGAAGGGGGTCGTGAACGAGAGGGAAACTGGGATTAAGGTAAGTCACTTACCGTAAGTGACCTTCTGACCTTCAATACTAACTTGTTTGTGATTTGACCTACCCAGGAGCTAATGAAGTTGTGTGGGATTTCCAACTGGATTCACTGGTTATCTTGGACAATAAACTTTTTGTCGTTATTCTCCATCACGGTGACGATCGTGGTCCTGATCCTTTTCTACGTGGAAACCGCTGGGAAACGATTTATGTGGAATTGTAATGGATTCTTGCTCTGGCTCATTCTCTGGTTATATGTCCTGGCTTCCATGACCTTTATCTTTTTCTTGTCCTCATTCTTTCCGAAACGTAAGAAATCCACTTTGGAAATTCTTTGTGTTATACAATTACTGAGTACCTTGATGTTGATCGTTCCCAGCCGTTCACGCCACAACGTTCGGAATAATTGTGTGGCTCGTATCCGTCGTGGGTCCGGCGGCCGCCATGGTGTTTCGGTATCAGGATTTTTCCACCGCTGAGAAAATGGGAATGTCCATCATCCCAAATGCTGCACTCTTCTTCATCTTCCGAATTGTAATGGATCGGGAGAAATGGGATGATTCGGACAAAAAAGCTTATGCGGAAATATTCTTAGGCATGTTAATTGTGAGACTAGTGAAATATGACAAACTTAAAACGAATGTAAACCTTGAATGAAAATATGCAGAAAACCCAGACGACCCACCCCCACCAGAGATTGGACTGAACTGGAAAAATTTCTACAAACCTAAAGATGAAGACATTGGGGACCAACTGACCTTACTCCTGGTCGGCGTCATGTTGGTAGTTGATATTGTGCTGTATTTTAACCAACTGACCTTACTCCTGGTCGGGGTCATGTTGGTGGTTGATATTGTGCTGTATTTTTTACTCACCCTGTACCTCGAGGCGGTCCTTCCGTCAGATTATGGTTTAAGGAAGCCCTTCTATTTCATGTTTACGGTAAGTCGTGACCATGACCTTAATAAAGTCAGAAATGATTACTGAACACTAATCAACCTCTCTTTTAACAGCCATCATTCTGGAATTGTCGCAGGAAAAAGGTTGAAAAGGTCAAAGTGGGTCCAATCCCTGTGGAAGACGGGCTTAAACCAGGTTTCGAACGGGATCCCGAAGGACCAAATGTCGTGGTGGGGGTGGAAATCAAAAATTTAAGAAAAATATTCGGAGATTCCACCGCCGTTGATGGGGTTTTTCTTAAAATGTTTCATGGCGAAATCTTCGCATTACTGGGTAACTCTTGGTTTTGAGCGTTTAACGACACGCAAGCTTACCTTTGTTTATCGGCAGGTCACAATGGTGCGGGTAAAACGACAACGATATCCTGTTGCATTGGAATGATGGCACCATCCTCGGGAACTGCGATTATTAACAAGTTCGACATTGTGAGAGAAATGGCCCGTGTTCGACAACATCTTGGCGTTTGTCCCCAACATAACTTGCTCTTTGACGAGTTGACGGTGGATCAACATTTGATATTCTTTGGCAAGGTACGTTAACATCTCAAAACTGAAATAAGATAGAACAGATAAGTCTTAAGGTCGTACCGAAACTGGATAAATTCTCAGCTTAAAAGAATGGGATCCGCTGCAGCAAAACAGGAGCGGATGGAAATGCTCAAAAAATTACAGTTAACCCCCAAAGCTTCGACACTGGCCAAAAATTTATCCGGAGGACAAAAACGGAAGCTTTGTCTAGGAATTGCTTTAATAGGGAATGCTAAGGTAGATTGTCGGCATTGCAAGGAAATGGTTGGGTTTAATATATTTTCCATATTTTGTAGGTTGTATTTCTGGACGAGCCGACGAGGTATGCATTTTTTTACATGGTTTTGATAAGAGTGAGTTCGATAAGATGACATAGACTAAACTGCATTTTATATTTAGTGGTATGGACGTTGAAGCTCGAAGAGCGATTTGGGACTTATTACTGGTTTGTTGATAAACACCTATCGGCTTTTGGGACAATAATTAATGACCTCGGTTGTTACAGGGTGAGCGTCAACGTCGTACCATAATCCTGACGACGCATTTCATGGAAGAAGCCGACATTCTTGGCGACCGGATCGCAATAATGGCCCAAGGAAAAGTTCAATGTTGCGGAACGTCCCATTTCTTAAAGCAATATTATGGCACTGGCTACACTCTGACGATGACATTCACAACTAGAAATCCGGAAGTATGGGCCAGCGTCCTGTCCACGGTTCAAATTGTCGTGCCCACGGCCGCATTTAAGGAAGATGACAATTCCCCAACTCCCAATCAACTCGACATTTCTTTGCCCAAGGAGTCTTGCTCCACAGCCACTTTTTCAAAGTTATTCAAAAGCTTACAAGAAAAGAAACAAAGTTTTGGGATATTGACTTTTGGCCTCTCTCTGACCACTTTAGACGAAGTTTTTATCAAGTAATACCGTCAATTTTTACAGAATCTGGAGTCACAAGTAAATTATGCCTCTTTTTTCAGAGTGGACGAAGCATATTCCTTAAAATCTGGGAAAGCGGAAATGGTCCCAGTGCCATCCGTTATGCCAATGCCGATGCATCCTTCTCTTCAACAACTTCCTGATACTGATATCGCTATTCCAACGTCGTCTGGCGCTGTGGACGATGGACCACAGGATGCAAATCAGTCGGAACCTACACCTAAACCAAGTAAATCTAGCCATAAGCAGAAATCTGGAGTGCCAATTTCGGAGGATGCATCCCACCCGTCACCATCTGAAGATCTTAGTAGTTCTGGTATGGTCAGCAAAACCATATTTGTGGTTGTAGTAAAGTTCACGAATATTTCTATTTCCTCCAGCTTCTGTCCACCTCCACGAAGCTCCCACCCCATCCACGGCCACTTTAAGAAGTGGAAAATTACAGGAAGACGTGGAGAAACGTAAGAAAGAATCATTTCAGTATATTTCACCCGAATATGTTAATCTTGCCATTTCTGCCCCATTAGATCCTCCACCACAAATTGGTCATAATCGTGGAATAGGCTTGGTCTTTGAACAATTTATCGCGTTCCTCATCAAAAAATGTCATTACTCGCGAAGAAAATGGAAATTATTCTTTTGTCAGGTTAGTCTACCAAACAACAAGCCAAATAACATAACCCCTCACTACCCAACTTTGACCTCTCCTTCCAGGTCATAATTCCAACGGTACTGGCGTTTATTGCTGTCGCCTGTGCAAATGCGGTGCTTCCCTCCGCCCTGACAGATCCGGGTAAGAATCGGAACGTTAAACGGCCTCAAAGTTATGGGTTTGATGAATATCCAGAATATGAGGATAAGACCACATATTACTATGACCGACAATACCCTGCATCAGAGTTTCTGGTAATATTTCCAGCTCGTTTTGCCAAAAAAATATTTTCCTCGGAGTAATGACTGCAACATTATAACGTAATGTTTTTAATTGCTAGCGACAAGACATCAATGATGATTGGGAAGAAGTTATCGGTAAATCCGCCACGCGCTGGCCAGGCAAAAATAAAAATTTTAAAGCAGGTTTGATTAAAAAGTACTTAGCGTCCGGCAATGAAAAAGCATTCAAGTTGCAATACCCCGTGGCCATCGAAGTAACGGAGGATGGTAAAGTGAAAGCATTCTACATTGACAAAGCAAATAGATGGATCGCCCACAACATGGCGACCAATCTAGCCCTACGTCTTTCGGGTTTATACGTCCGCCTGGAGATGACGGAGGGACCAACCCTTATCCCGGATTCTTTTCAGTTTTCTAACAACGTGACGGAAATCCTTAAAGAGGCTCCGCTAGCCATGTTGTTTAATTTTCCGATTTTTGGTCTTTTCATCCCAATCGGGCTCTCCCTACTTGCGGCCAGCTTTGTGGTGGCGCCTATTGAAGAAAAAATTTGCAAGGTAAGCCCAACCAAGCGTAATAACCCAAAAATTTTAGCCTTGTTTATTTTGCTGCAGGCTAAACAACTTCAACTAATGACCGGCGCTAGTGCAGCGGTCTACTGGGGTGCAAACTTTCTCTGGGACTTTGTTCTAATGTTGGCCGTTTCTGTCTTGATATTGGGTGCGATCATGGTCTGTCAGAAGAGGGAGGCGTTTACTGTCCATCCTGGAGGAGGTATTTTATTAACCTAATAAGTTCTTGGGACTATTTTGGTCTTATTATTCCTTGCGTTTTGCAGCCATACTCTTCCTAATTCTGGTGGTATTTGCCTACGCCGCGATCCCATTCTCTTATCTATTCACTCTGATGGCGGGTAGTGTTGCCGGAGGATTCGGAGGGGTGGCTTCAATCCATGTTTTATTTGGTAGGTGTCAAAAATATGATTAACATAAGCAATGCCGCAATATTAACTAATCCCTGAATATTATTTTAGTTCTGCTCGGTTTCGCTTCGGGAAGTTTCATGGAAGGCGTTAAAAACGTCGACATTTTAACCGGACTGGCGACCACATTCCGGGTATTTGGCTCCATATTCCCATCCTTTGGATTGACAATGTGTCTCATCAAATATGTGACAATGGCTCTTCGACGAAGTAAATGCAACTTCCTTCCCTACTTCGCGGAAACCCTGCTCTGTTCCAAACACTCACATACTAGTGAAGTATTTACCAGAAAGCACCTCAAAATAACGGATGACATTACCCAAGAAAACGTCGACTTTGATAAATGCTGTGGTAAGAGGTCATAAGGTCACGTGACCAATGTTACAAATTCATTACTTATTTATTCCTTGGCTAGCCAAATGTGGAAGGGATTTTCTTAGGGAATCTGATTGCGTGAAGGGACGCACATACTTGGAATGGAGCATGAAAGTGACATCAACCCCACTGGAGAGAGACGCAGTTTTTGGAATATCTCAAGAACTGTTGTATCTCTTCCTCCTAGGAATGGTTTATCATGTGATGCTTCTCGTCTGGGAAGTTGGTATTGCTCCGAAACTAACGGAAGTGAAAATGGGAGGTGGAGCGAGTATGGGAGGACCAGGAGCTGTCCAGCAGGCTCAGAAGGAAAATCTTCATCACCATGAACAAAGTCGGGATGAAGACGTTGAAAACGAGGCGCAGAGAGTGATACACCTTGTCAGAGAAAGTGAGTGGTTATTTATTCAAATAATTGATGGAGGTGGTATTGTAAAAAAGAGTGGTTTGATTGTCAGGACGAGCTGGTGAGGATGCGTTGGTTGTTCACAACTTTTCCAAGACGTACGGAACATTTGCTGCGGTGAAGGACGTTAATTTTGGACTGCATTATGGCGAATGTTTTGGTCTTTTGGGGGTCAATGGAGCCGGGGTGAGTGGGCTTATTGAGAAATATATTTGCAGTTTTGAAGTGTTGCTAATTTTGTGTTTCTTTTTGGTCTAGAAAACTACAACCTTTCGTAAGTCTGCTATTTTTTACCCTGGATCTTGTTTTAAACATCTATCTTTATTCAGGGATGTTGACTGGGGATGAAACTCGGTCAAGTGGTAACGCCTACGCGTCAGGAAAGGATTTGGATAAATCTCGAACAAGATTTTTGTCTAAAATTGGATACTGTCCTCAATTTGATGGGATTATCGAAGTGCTCTCAGGTCTGGAAATGGTTCAATTGTTTGGTCGACTGAGGGGAGTGAAAAAAGTTAAGCAAGAGTCCAAAAGCTGGATGGCTAGGGTTGGTAAGTTAGCAGAGGTCACGATAAATTTAGCTATTTGGCAAGTAATTAAGGCTCACCTTTTTAAATGCAGGTCTCACTGCGAACGAGAACCACATGTGTGGTCGCTATTCCGGAGGGATGAAACGACGTCTTAGTGCTGCAATGGTATGGCTTGTGAACTTAGGTCATAACTTTGGTTGTGAGGCATATATGGCGAAATATTAATCAAAAGCTTTTTACCAGGCATTGATCGGAGATCCGGAAATTACGCTGCTGGACGAACCGGTAAGATTTGTCAACAAATTTTTGGTCAATTTTATGCCATAGTTTTCTTACGACTTTACATTTTAGACCAGTGGGGTCGATCCCGTAAGCAGGAAGCAGTTCTGGAAAATTATCCTGTCCACAAAAGCCGCAGGACGAGCAATCATCCTAACTTCACACAGGTATGAAATTTAGTTGCATTGAAGTTTGTGTAATAATCCAATAATTATATATTTTCCCAGTATGGACGAAATCACGGCTTGCTGCAGTCGACTAGCAATCATGGTCAATGGTCAACTTCAATGTCTCGGAGGTGTCCACTACCTCAAGAACAAGTTTGCCCAAGGATTCAGTCTTGACTTGAAAATAGTCCTGGGTCCCGATTCTGACGAGGAATTGGCCAGTCTGGATCGTGAGATTATTGAGAAGTTGGCACCCTGCCAACTTAAAGATCGCCATGCGGTAGGATAACTCCTCAGACAAAATGACACATATTGCGATTAGTAATCGCCGATTACTAATAATTTTTTGATTTTTCCCAGTCTGCTCTGCAATACCATCTCCAAGACCCCTTGGCCTCGTGGGACATCCTTTTTAGTAAAATGGAGGAAATCAAGGACAAATATTCAACTCTAATTGAAGACTATTCAATCACGGAAACGACGTTGGAACAAGTTTTTCTAGCTTTTGCAAGAATGCAGTATCCTGC
>JAAXNX010002969.1:0-11865 GCA_036491905.1 Folsomia manolachei
TTTGACGGAGAGATACTGACGCGGAGGTGGATTGGTTGTGGTTCGGTTTGGAATGTAGTCCAGTCCAGTCCTTGTCTTTTCGGGGTTTCCATGACAACCATGTTTCCATGACAACCACGTTTCCATAGCAACCACATTCCAACAAAGAGTCAAGTTGTCATGGAGACGGGATCGGATGAGAAAAAGTATTTCTGAGTGTAGTAATGCAAGTATTCCCTATTTAATTTTTTATGCAACTAAGAGTTTTTTGGTTACAAAGTGTTTCTAAGCATATTTTTCAATCGTTTCTATGCAATTTGGTATTTTATCGTTACTATGCAATTTTTTATTGTTTCCACGGCATTTTGACAATCACAATGAGATTTTATTACAACACCAAAGATGAAATTTAAAAATCAAAATCAATTTCCATAGCAACATGACACCCTTATTTCTCCAAACAAGTGGTCCGAACAATGATCTCAGTATGCTGGAAAATTAAATTAAAATAAAATGTATTAAAAATTGTTAGTTAGTTACTTGAGCAATTTTTGTATAATTTGTAATATTGCAAGCACAAGTTTCCTCTAAATTTTAAATTTTTTTCACAATTCATCATCAATAAAATCACATTTCCAGAATCTTAATTTCCCGAATCGGACTGCCCAAAACTTTGGTAATCTCGACGAGCTGGTCAACACCAGGGGAGGGGTTAGTGATGGGAGGTGAGTTTTTGTTTTTACATGTTTAAATTTGTAAATTTATGCGAAATTAAGCAGTAAATTTGTAAATTTAAGTTTTATGTTAAATTATGTAACATCAAATTTATAAATTTAACAAAACCCAACAAATTTAAATTTCTCCTCAGATGGCACTTTGTTGAAATTGGTCTCCAATTCGGCACATGCAGTGGGTGTGGTTCTGCCTGGATGGAAATTGACGGCGGCCCCAGAAGTAGTGGGGGTGTGCCCGGTGGCTTTCTTGAGCTCAATGGCGTTTTGTATTTGGGTGAGTTTTAGTTTCCATAGCAACAAAAACTAAAGAATTTAATCACCATGCCACAAATAATCATAAACTCATTTTAGGCGGCCTCCCCCCCTCGATGCACTCCTCCCCCTCGCTAAAAACACAAACTCGAGCAAATTTCCATGGTTGCGTTGGAGGGCTGGAGTTTGGGGGGGAATATCTTAATCCGTTAACGGATGCCTTGGTGAATTTGAGGTGATTTGAATTATTCAGGGTGTGATTTAGTGGGATTTACTGTGATTTAGTGGTTAAATATGGGATTTTTGTGGTTTTTGGGATTACTAAATTTAATAGTCTTTAAACTGCAAAATCACATAAATCCCACTGAATAAAACCATAAATCACACTATACTTTCCTTTAACTAAAATTCTATTACTTAATTCAGGGGCGCCATAAGTGGGTGTGACCAAGGACCTCGTGGAGGTAAGTAAATAAATCCAATGACACCAACCCACTATACTTTCCTTTAACTAAAATTCTATTACTTAATTCAGGGGCGCCATAAGTGGGTGTGACCAAGGACCTCGTGGAGGTAAGTAAATAAATCCAATGACACCAAATTTATCTCCTTGACAACAACTAAACCACTCCCACAGCAACCGATTTCTGCACAACCGACACGTGCTTAAACGGCGGAGTTTGCAGCGTCGGAAAAATTATTTGCGACTGCGATCTTACAAGCTTTACAGGAGTTAATTGTGCTTTAGGTGAGTTGTCATGGTTACCAAAAATATTGCCATGACAACCAATAAAATATTTAATCATGGCAACGAAATTTTCATAAATCGGTAAACAACAATTTTTTTATGACTGCAGAATCCACCACCTACACCTTCACCCTTGGCCACTTAACCTACCACCCCCCCAGCCACACCCCCTTAATCCCCCTAACCCTAGCATTCTCCCTAGCAACCACCCACGGAGAAGGCCTCTTATTAAAACTCACCTCTCCCACAACAACCGACACCATCGAACTGTTGCTAAGCAACGGAAAAATAAAATTAAAAATAAATTTGGATGGAGTAACAAATCATATCTTGAGTCATGACAAATTGGTTGCGGATAGAAACGTGCATGTTGTCATGGTGATGGTGGAGGGGGGTGTGGTCAGAGTGGGAGTAGATGGGGAGGAGGTCAGGAAAAATGTGGTTGGGGCTGGGTTTAACGGGGAGGGAGTCGTTTTTGTGGGTGGAGGGAGTGGGGGGAGGAGGGGGCAGTACAAGGTGAGTGGTTGTTTGGTTGCTGGGGGTGTTTTTTGGTTGCTGGGGGTGTTTTTTGGTTGCTATGCATTTTGTTTCTAATGATTTTTATGTTTCTACGCAATTGTTTCCGTTGCTATGCAATTATTTTGTTACTATGACTAGAACAACTTTATGCAAGTTTGGAATGTTATTTGGTTGCCATGTGAGATTTTTGGTTGCTATGCAATCCATTTACCATGACAACCACCTTAAAAATCCCCACAGGGCCTCCTCTCTGGCCTCGTCCTAAACACTGCCCGCCTTCTTGACATGGCCCTGGATCGTGACCCCCGAATCCGTATCCATGGCAACGGCGTCCACCCCGCTGCATCAATAAGCTCTGCAATAATATCACCAAGGGCACAGTTGCCTGGCAACAAATTCGATGAGGAAATTATGCAAAAGGTCAGTTGCCATGACATTTCCATAACAGTTTCCATAACGACATTATTAAATCCTAGACAACCGCGAGCCACACCCCCTCCTCTAGCTCCTCCCACCTTCAAGACGACCTCATCATCTCCTCTGGCGACCTCCGCTGCTCCTCCTACGCCCCTGACGACGAAGATTGCCTAGAAACCAGTGGCCATGGCGACGATCTAATAACTCCAGTCTACACCCCACCCCCTAAACCCAAAACAACCACAGTAGTTGCCATGACAACAGGAAAAACAAGTTGTGATGGAGATGATGAAGATTGTTTCCAAGGAAGTGGGGACATGACAACAAATAACTTAAATAACGTCATAGAAACAAGAAAAACGGTTGTCACGGAAACTACCATAGCAACTAGTACCGTTACCATGACAACGACTAGGAAACCAACAACCATAGCAACTACTACTTTGCCGACAATAACAACGACAAGATTTATTCCGCCACACCCAGTTTCCATAACTCCCGTTCCGAAAAAGGTTGGGGAAAATAAAATAAAATTAATAAATTTATATTAATTTTTTAAATTTTCAAATTCCAGGAAAATTTAGATTTTGACTTTGACAAGGCAACGACCACACCCACCCCCGTTACCACGACGACGGACATTATAATTATTGCCGAATCGGATAGCACACTAGTTATAATTATAATAATTGCAGTATTAATGATAATTATAGTTAGCATGTTAATTATTTTCTTCATGTGTCACCGTGGAGACGAGCCAGTTTATAAAGTGGGAGAGGGTGGGAAGGGCTATGAACAGGAAGTTATGAGGCAGCAAATGGAGCAGGTTATGAGGCAGCAACAGCAGGGAGGGGTGGGTGGGGGTGGTCAGGTTATTGGGAGGAAGGAGAAGGTTAAAGAGTGGTATGTGTAAAGGTTATGTGCGTTTCTATGGGAAATTTGTTTCCATGGGGATGTTGTTTCTATGGAACAGCGTTTATGTTTCTAAGGAAATCTCGTCCAATAAGCCAAAGTTGTTAGGTTACTAAGACAAAGACATTCCGGTAGTTAGTTGTTTTTTAATAAAGAAGTGTTTTCTAAAAGGGGGTGTGGTTCATTTGTTTCTATCCATTTTTTATGTTTCTAAGAAATTTTTGGTTTCTATGCATTTTTTTGTTTCTATGCACTTTTGACGTTTCTATTGGACGAGAAAGACTATGGAAATTCTACTCCAAGCCAAAATTAAGATGCGGTACAATTTCTAGATGACGCCTTTGTAGAAAAAAAAGCGGATTTATTGTGTCGGGTGCAGCACTGCACTTTATCTTTTAAATACATCTGCACATTTTTAATATAAATTCGTGGTCAATATCCCAGAAAAGCAACCATTTAAATTTGCAATTTGTCCCAAAATCTTATTTCAGACCCAAACGGCATATACGCGTGGTCTCTGGCTGTGCACTGTTATTGAATTCCGAGTAATAAGGTCCAGAAAAATCTCCAAAACTTGCAAATTTATATTAATATTTGACAGTCTAGAAAAAAACTAGAGTATTTCAAAATATTTCTAAAGTTTCTATTATTGGTTGTTAAGGGATTGGTAAATTATCAAACTTAGCAACGTTAAAATATGGTACGAAAGTTTGACCCCCACTAACTCATTGACTGACAGAGTAAAAAAAGTGCTATAATTTTTATATTGTAGTAAAAATATCAGAGATTTGGAATTGATTTGGTTTGAAGACCTAAATATCATCCTTTGTCTAATACCTGTGTATCAATCAACCCTTTCCAAATTTTGATCGGAACGTCGGATTTGTAAAAACGGGATACTATACATTTCTGATTTTTTGTCACAAAAGTGAGGAATTTATTTGCGGAGGGCAGTTACATGTTAGTAAAAGCCTACATCATTTCACTAGGATAATATGACACAAAACCTCGACGAAAATCAGCGTGTTTTTTGTTGATTATTTTTTGCGATTATTTCAATAATTTTTAGGGCTTCCTACAATCAGGGGAATTATATATAATTATGTAACTGCCCTCGATATAGACTACGTGATTCATAATATCGAAAAATTGCGACATTAAATGACCCAAGCAGAATCGATGTTTGCAACCCACCATACCCCTCTTCACTTCCGTCGTTGCTATGTTGGAAACTCTTATCTTTTTTTGCAAAGAAAGTGAAAGAAGGCAAACCAAGTTTTCCAATAATACTTCTTGCGTCGTCGGTTTGTTCTTGTGCAGTTCAGAATTTTTCTAAACAATAATGGCGAATAAAAAGAATAGAACGCGTAAAAAGCAATCGGCAAGAGCTAGGTCACAGAGAATCAGGCGCTGCCCCGACGCGTCGGAGTCCAATTCTTCAGAAACCAGCGATTCTCCAGAGGAATCCAGTCATCTCCCAGAGGATTTCAGAAATACCGCGGAATCCAATCACCCTCATGTCCGAATGATTATGTCAACAAAGGCGTTGGAAAATATAATCAATATGGTCACTAAACACCAACACCAATGTTTTGATTCCAATTTTCGAGTAAGTGGAGTGAAGTCAACACTTATTCAACTCAACTGTAGAACATGCGGCAAAAACATCCTCGCAAGGAAAGATGCTAAGTCTCACCACCTGACGATTCCGGAAGGATTGGCTGCTGCTGCGGTTTGCGCTGGCGTTGGATATTCTGCCATAAGGACAATATGTGCCACGCTTGAGATATTACCAATATCAAAACCCACGTATCTTGCAGCAGAAGAGAAAATTGGGGAAAATCTGGAAAAAATGGCCAAAGTTTCATTCAAAGAAACTGGAGAAGAGGAAAGACGGCTTGCTGTCGAAGCTGGAGATGTCCTAAAGTTGGATGGAGTGGAATATCCCTTCATAAATGTAACGGTCGACGCCGGTTGGGCTAAGCGGTCCTACGGACATAGTTATAACTCTAACGCTGGAGTTGGCATTATCATTGGTAAATTATTTATTTCAAATGTTGGAGACGAGTTTATAAATAATCTTTTTCTCAGGTTCTCGAACAAAACGGATTTTGTGGATGGATTACCGCATAAAAACCTGCGTTATTTGTGATAAATACGAAGGTACATGCAATGATGAGGATGCCGACGGCCATACAGCACCTCCTCACACTTGTTACAAGAACTGGACAGATTCTTCCCAATCGATGGAGGCAGACATTATTGTTGAAGGATTTCGTAGAAGTTTAGAAGACCATGGGCTTATTTATCGATATCTTGTGGGAGATGCTGATTCGTCTGTATATGCCAAGGTCCAATCCCAAGTAGTTTATCCTGGGAGACTTCCAGTTGAGAAAATTGATTGTGTGAATCATGCTGTCCGTGGATTGAACGCCAAAATCTACTCGATTACCAATTCCACAGGATATGCTAAAGAAGACCGAGATCTGATACAATCTGTGATAAATAGGTGGGTAAATGTGCCGCTTATAATTTTGTGAGTTTAGTAATTTTAACTCATTGGTAATTTGATTTCAAGATTTGGCAAAGACGCCAAGGCGGCCGTCAGCTATAATCAGCAGCACCAGAAACGGAAGCCCGACCCTACAACAGCAATGACACTAGCTGAAGATATTAGAAACATCCCCGCTCATGTACTTGGTCACCACACTGCATGCAAAGTATATTTCTGCAAAAACCTAGGCGTCACATCTCCCAAATTCATCAAATTCCAGAATACCGCGGCCGGCCATGATTTAATACAATCCTTCCACAGACTGGCGAACAGATCCCAACGACTCATTTACAATGTTACAAGTAATTTCGCCGAGTGTTTCATGTCAGTCATGGCTAAGGCAATAGCAGGGAAAAGGATCAATTATGCCCAGAGAGGAAGCTATGCCAGAAGGGCTTATTCAGCGGTCATGGCGTTTGATCACGGTGCTTTTTGGTTACCTCAGGTTTTTCCTTCAAAATGTCAGTCTCCAGTTTGGCAGTACAGCGCAAATTACTTTATTAAATCGAGACTGCAGTCAAAGCCGAAGAAACGCAAATCAGGTCCGTTCAAAAGCCAGAAAACTCCAAAATCAACTAATCCTCAGCACGATTACGGACCAAATGCAGTTCAAGGCCGGATGACCAGCAGTGAACTAGAAACCGCAAAACTTTTACTGATCCAATCTTTGCAGAAATCAGTGGAAGAAAGGACCCAAATTGAAAGACAGACAGTTGGCCAGGGGTTCAACGAGCTGTGGAAGTATGAACGACGAAATAGAATCACAGCTAGCAATTGTGGCAGAATTTACAGCCTTCAAGCTTCTACTTCCAACACGTCAATCCTCAAGTCTTTATTGTATCCAACTGATATATCCAACAATGAGAACATAAAAAACGGCATAAATTTGGAACCGGAGGCTAAACGAATGTACTCGTTCGTGAATGGCGTCGAAGTTGAAGAATGTGGTTTGTTCATTTCTTTAGAAAATGGAGTTTTTGCTGCGTCCCCGGATGGGGTCATCGGGGATGGACTTCTGGAAGTCAAATGCACTACCTGTCCTCCAAATCAAATACCACTCCGCTCTGACAAGTTTCTCGTGTATGTGGACCCAAAGAATCCTGAATCCGGCCTTTCCCTCAAAAAGAATCACAAATACTATTATCAAATACTAATGCAACTATATGTCACTGAGAAAACATTTTGCGACTTGTTTGTATACCACAAGCCGAAGGACGGGTCACCTATTTCTTGGCATCAAGAACGGATCCTCAAAAATCAGGAGACAGAAAGGCTGTGGATAAAAGTGCAAAAGAAGTTGATTGAATTTTATGAGGAAGAAATGGCACCCGAAATTTGCGACCCTGTATTCCAGAATTCAGGTTATTTTAGAGTTTCCGAGAGTAGGAGTTCCGCAATTGAATCGAGACTGAAGAAAAAAGAGCAAAAAACGTCTAAAAACGAACAGAAGTCTGCGGAAATTCCAGCAATTCAATCTGATGTTGTCGTAATCGACTTACAAGATCAAAATGGGAATGTGGTAATTAGCCACGAAGAATTACTCGATATATAATGTTGTCAGTACAAGTAGTTTTGTCAACTATGCCGTTGAATGTTAAAAAATATAAGGTTTTGTTGAAATGTCCCTGTTTTCAATTTCATCTTAGCAAATTATTATCTCGACAACATGATTACTTTAATTTTTGGGCCTGTGTTGGAAATACTGTACGAGTACCAGTAGGTTTTATATGCCTACCACTGTTTATCAAGTATGGTAATCGACATCACTGCATATCTGTGGGGCAGATTCCACTCATATGTATTAACAAGAGTCATTTCAATTTTGGGAGCTGCATAAACTGAAAGAGTTGAGTTATGTGGCCCTAGATTTTCAAACCCCTTCTCCGAATTTTTCTAAATAATTTCTTTTTTGACAAATTAAATTTCGTTGCTAACCATATATTTTACCAGAGCCTTAAAATTGGCAATTAATCTTGAAAAACATGAAATTGGAAATATAAATTCCAAACTTTATTCTACCGATAAAAACAACAAAATAAATTATTCAACTGCACCGAAAAGTTGCAGGTTTTCATCAAAAAATTTCTTCAAATCAGTCGTAACTACGTCAATTCTATATAAAATAATTTCAGTAACCAAAAAAAACCCTCATTACACACACACCTCTGCACGGTGCAGACTGCACCTGCCCAGTCCATCCCCATGGCAACCACAACCCACCCACAACAACTTCTTCTTCTCTATCGATCTCACCTAGTATATTCTTTGAGCCCTACCCAACTCCTACTGCCGCACCTCTCACACTCACTTCTAATCTCTCCAATTGCGCAGAATAATGTAAAATAAAAAAAATGATTCAATTCATCATTATTGGGGTGAGCAATTAATTAACCTATTGACTGATTATTGTTGGCATGGCAACGGAATAATCTCATTTCTCATTTTGCAGCTCCTCCTCAGCCCCACGATCGCCATCTCCAAAGAATTGCCAAGTTTCTCAAAAAGGAATGAGGAACCCATGGTAACTTGTTTCCATGACAACCAAATTATTTCATTATATTCCATGACAACAACCCTTTTAAAAATCCCACAGCTCGCCACCACCTGCCCACCCACACCCACCACTCCCACCACACCCACATCACCAAATCCTCCTCCCACCAACTACCTCCTCCAATACTACACCACCCCCACGTGGACCCCCACCCCAGCCACACCCCCTTGCATCACGGATAAACTCGAAATATTGAAAACATGTCAAAAACTGTATCCAAGCAGAGACATTTCAAATATTGTGGAAAAAATGGGTCACTCAGTGGGTGTGGCTTGTAAGGAGGGGCAAATTTGTTCAGGGGGTGTGGTCACGGTGTGGAGGTGTTTGGGTAAGTTTTCATATTTTAATATTTTCTAAAGCTTGGTAACCATGACAACTGACAAAAAATATCGTTACTATAGAATCCCCTTTCCAAAGCGACGCCCTCCTGGTCCCCTCCCCCTGCATTTTTGACCACATCCACAACTCCTCCTCCTGCTGGGACTCGATCCAATGGAATAAAACTGCAGTCACCAGCTGCTCCAAACGGCAGTTCCAACTAAAATCCTTTGCAGTTTTATTGCCCTGTGGGGTGGGCCTTTTCACGGGGGTGGAGTTTGTCTGCTGTCCAGAAGAGAAGGGGGAGGAGAAATATGATGAAGGAGGAGGAGGAGGAGGAGGAAGATTATTATTTTGATGAAGGTACAGACTGACAAAAAGACACAATTATAGATTAAAATATTTATTTAAAAATATTTTTGACAAATTTCTTCATTCCACAGCCACCCAACCCCCTCCCACCCCAACAACCACCACCCTAACCACCCCCACTCTTGACCCCTACTTCACCTCACAAACCTCCGAACTCAACGAGCACTCTTCCTTCAAACAGGCCGAGATCCGCCTCGAAAACCTGCACCGCCTCCGAATGTCCAAAGTTATGAAGGATTGGGAAGAATTGGAGAAAAAGTATCAAATTATGAAAGGGGAGGATCCAGGGGGGGCGGAAAACTTTAAAAAAAGTGTAGACGGTGAGGTTTCAAAAGACTATACGGATGTTGGAGGAGGAGGGTGTGGCGGAGAAGGAGCAGTTGATGGGGGTGCATCAGCAGAGGGTGAGTTTTTTTTACTAGCAGAGGAGCCCGTGTCATTTGTGGGGAAAACTACCGGGAAATAGTTTGATATATCAAAGACTGTCCTTCGATTATACAAAGGTTTTAGGACTTGAGGATGAACGTGCCATTTTATGTGATGTATTAATTACTACGTTTTGTGAATTACTAGCTACAAAAGCCCGCATGATTAAAAATCTAAATGAGCTAGTAAAAAGTATCCCAAAGAATGTACTAGTAAACCCAAGCCCGTCCCAACTAAACTAAAAAATTAAACTCCCCAGGTCCTCTCCCACTTGACCACCCGAAAAAAGGAGTCCATGGAATGTTTCACTACATCCCTAACCTCCCCCACCCCGAATCCCAACAAAATCCGGAAATGTCTCGAAAAACTAATGCGGATCCTTCACAAGGACAGACATCACACACTGACGCATTATAAGCATTTGATTAAGTCGAATATGAAGCAGGCAGAGGTGGAGGAGGATTATACGCTGCAAAGATTGACGCAGATTAGTGCCACGGCGAGGCAGGGCGTTGTTATGCTGGAGAGGTGAGGATTTTTTTGTTGCCATGCAATATTTTAACCATACGTTTTGTTGGCTTTGTACAGTTTTATGTTGCTATGGCTGAAAAATTCGGTTGCCAAGTAATTTAACTATTCGTTGTCATGCAGTAATTGACAAAAAATGTTTCCATGCAACCATGTTGCTATGACCTTGTAAACTTTCGTTGCTATGCCCGTAAAATTTATCAGTTGCCAAGGAAATAAACCGTTACCATTTATTTAATCTTGTTTCCATAGATACCCACCCCTCTCTGCCAAACTCCGCCCCCTGATTGAGGATTACGTGCTGTCTCTTCAAGGACGGGATGATTTGATTGGAGAATCACTTCTCACGGCAACACACGAAACGGAAAAAGCGTTGCTAGAGAAATTGAAAAAGGGGGAGGAGCCTNAGGACGGGATGATTTGATTGGAGAATCACTTCTCACGGCAACACACGAAACGGAAAAAGCGTTGCTAGAGAAATTGAAAAAGGGGGAGGAGCCTGACAAGGGGGAGGAGTCGGAGGAGGTAAAATTATAAAAAAAATATTTACCATGACAACATGTGAAATAAATTAAATTTACTTTTTAATTTCCAGCCATCAACCACACCCCCTCCACCACCAGCAACCACACCCCCTACAACAGAACCACCCACAACTCCACCCCACGACTACCACGACTCATTAATATCAGTCCGAAGAGAAGTTTATTCTCATGTTTCCATGACAACCAAGAAACCGATATTTGTGACGTTGACGTTTGCATGGGGTGGCGGCGTTGTTGGGGGTGGTTCTTGTGGGGGGTGGGGTTTGGATTAAGAAGAGAGGAGATAGTCCCAGGAGGAGGGTGAGTGAATGATAATTTATTTTTATGAGTGGTTTTTTGTTGTCATGGCAACTTTTATAATGAAGATAATTGCAGGGCTTCCTCCAAGTAAACCAGCAGTTGACTCCACCCACGCAGTTGAAATCTCCGGAAGAAAAGCACGTGGCGAATATGCAGATTAATGGATATGAAAATCCGACTTATAAATATTTCGAGCAGAACACTTAAATAGTTAATTAATGGAGTTTTCTTTAATCTCTCTTTTTTTGTGCCATAGAATTCTTAGTATTTTGCTTGTGTAATTAAATGTGGTTTTTTAGAAAAATGTTGTCGTTTTTCTGCGGTTTGCATCTTTATTTGCATATATTGGAAAACAAGTTCTGTCAGTAAGCAATCATCGATTAGAGAACAAGGAATATTGGACAATCTCACCCCAACAACCCGGGAAATAAATAAATCCCCACAGCAACGCACTCCAGCTGATAATGTCCCAATAATGAGCATAAAGGTAATTAATTAATTTAATTAACTAAGCTAATTAACCACGCCACCTCTCCTTAGGACCACCTCACCTACTTCCTCCAAGGGCTCCTCGACTCCCTCAAAGGAATTTATTGGCTCTACAATCTTGACAGTGTTCAACGGAGAGCTGTAAATTTATTAATTTCCAACTAGTTTCCATGGCAACAAATAAATTAATAAATCTCCCCACAGCAACAAGACCGCAC